>JAURVB010013123.1:0-243326 GCA_033002965.1 Piper betle | reverse complement strand
ATTAATTTTCTCAAGTGACCTTAATTAAAATTGATTAAAGTGTAAATTTTGAATTTTAATTACCTTGACAATAATTAACCATGTGCATGCTTTTGATTTGATTTTTTTAAATTTTTCTATCTTCTTTTTTCTTATTGTTTTGAAATTAATTAAGGGATGAACTTTGGCAATTTAATTGGTGATCAAACTATTGCATGTAATTAAATAAGATAGAATAAATAATTCATCAACATCCACTAAATTGAAAGAAGGAATAAATTTTATTAAGTATTGCAATTAAAATCCTTTGAAATCCTAGTCAATGAATTTACCTATAATAAAATATGAAAATACCATGAAATACACTGCGAAGACCCAATTCATCACAAGAGAATAAATAAAAGGAGAAAGAAAATATAAAAAAGTGTATAGAACCTCTTTCTCCAATGATCCGATGTTGCTTTACTCTTGAATAATTGATGAAGCTTCCAAAAGCACCGTGAAGGTTTTCTCTCCGTTTTCCTTCGATCGTGCATTGAGTTATATTTATAAGTCCTCCTAAACCTAGGACGTAGGCGCACACAATAACACACCCATAAAATACGACACGCTTAAACGCAGCTACGCAGGGGCGCAAGTCCTATATGCGCAAAGGCGCAGAAAATTTGTAATTCGAACGCAAAGGCACAATGAATGTTTGTAAATTGTCATTGTTTCTTGGCATGAATGTGCGAAGGCGCACAAAAGAGCAAAACTCCTGTGAACTATTCTTCTGCTTTTCACCTTGGTGCAGATAGGCGCGAAGTGATAAGTGCGTCAAAGTGCGTAACACCTGTCTTGTCCACTTAACTTTGCTCCATTCAGCTCTTTTGCTCCCCAACTTCTCCCACGATCTCCTACACTACAACTAAGATCAATAAAATCGGTAATATCGAAATTCAATTTTAAAATACAATAATTTCATAATTTCATTAAATGATATAAATTCAATATAAATTACTCAATACTAAACAATATACACTCAATTAAAGCTTGGAATATTAACTCTTTACAAAGTTATCAACGCCATCAAGACAGTGACTGTGTCCACCGTCAATTGGTGTTGCTGCGTATTGACTCTAAGTTTTGATGACTCTCGGAACTCCCTAAATCACTATTTGGAACATGGAAACTCATATAACAAGATCATGGAATGTCTTGGTTAAAGTTAGAGCTTATATAAAATCCTCACAAGTTTAACTCCCAATCTAAATAATGGTTATGAAAATTGCCAGAGTAATAAAAGGCCTTAAGAGATTTTCAATACTTTAAGAATCACTCGAATTGGAATTCTCTACAAAAAGTTATGACATCTCAAATATTAGTGATGATTTTCCAATATTTGAGATACCATAACTTCTTGAGAAAATTCCAATTCAAGTGTGGATTAGCTAATATGTTTGGCCAACAATCAGCAAATCCATCGATAGCTGATCACGGAGAGAAGGCAGGACTGTGGAGTTCAGCAGAATATTGACAGAGTTTCTGCAGATTGATCAACAAATTGATTGGCAACGGATCATGGATTAGCAGGAAGCAGTAAAATTAGCTCACATGCATCAAGCGATTGGTAGGAGATCAACTCATTATTCGGCAGTGGAACCCCAGCCAAAGGTCGATCGGCGAACCGTTCGATAGTCGATCACCATCCAAAGATCGATCAACAGGACTATCGGTAGCTAAACAATGCACACTTTTCCTAAAACTAGCAATTATGAAGGATGATGTGGTAAATTTTTACTATTTTGGCTAAGACTTCTTCAGCTATATATAAGACCTTATGAGTGTATTTTGGGCAACTCTTGAGAGGTTACAGTCTTAGAGTATTGAATAGACGTACATGTTGCTTGTAAACCTCTTTGTGGTTTTGTTTTCATATATAAGTATTGTATTAGCATAAGATATGTGTGCTAAAGGCATTGTAAGGTTATTGCTTATGTGTTGAGTTAATTATTATAAACTCATAGTCTGTTTAGAGTGTGTGAGAGCAGTTAGAGAGAGTACAGGTTGAAAGTGTGCTTGCTTGCTTGCCTCTAAGGAGTTGAAGGTGGTTGACTCATTGGCTCAAGGCTTTGAGCTTGTTAAGGAGTTGGTTAGTTTCTTAGCTTGGACGTGGTAAGAGGAGGTTGGTGTGACCTCTAAGAAGAAAGTAGAGAACTTGACTTGTGCATTAGAAGAAAAGCTAGTTGTGCCTCTAAGGTGTGGAGGTTGCTAGTTCAAGGTGTTGAGCTTGATGAGGAGGTAGCTCTTCGGTTCTAAGGAGAACACTGAAAGAGGATTAGGCTTTGCTTCCATAGTCGTAAACTTTTAAGGTGTTAGAGGCATGTACAAGCTTCTTTGGTTCTATATGGGATCTTGTAAAAAAATGTTTTTTGGCTTAAAATATGTACAAATTTTTCCACGGTGAAGCAAATGAAGATCTATCTTTCTATAAGACATGAAATGTAGAAAATGCTTTGTGACTTGTATATCATTTATCCTATCCTTTCTATTATAATTTATTTTATTATTTATTTTACTTGTGTTTAACCTACTCAATTCTCTTATGCTTGACATAACTGCTAGAAAACAATCAGTGAGCAAGTTTTAAATTAGTTAAAACTCATATTTGGTTTGACTTATTTACCAAAATTTAAGCCTTTACTTGATTTATACTTAATTGGTTTACTTGCTCACATAGAAACTTGTTATATAAGTTGTAATTGATTCAATCACATCCATAGTTCAGCTTATTCGTGAAAGCTTGTGACTTTGAATCAATTAGAATTTGACATATTTATTATTGATTCTCTTATTACTTTAATTGTTTAAGACTTTCATTATTATTTGTTTGTCATTGAGTGCTAAAGTTTGAGGGAATCTAATTTATGACTCGTGAATGCTATCTTCCATAATTAGCAATGCCACGTTCCCCTTAACCGCCAACCATCACCGGGATTGTTGTTATCATCATTGGCATCACTGTTGACTCGTCCTTCTCCAACGGATTTCCAGCGGACTACTATGGGTTCTATTGTTCTCAGTCAAGACCACTTTACCATGTTTTTGCAGTTGTTTCGGACTATTGCCACCCTCTATGTCGTCGCCATTATCGTTGTCAGTGTTGCACGCCGCGATTCACCTGCGCCACTATCGAGTTGACTTAACCACCTTGTTACAACCCACCTAATTGACTTAGCATGACTTTGCACTAAAAGGTAGGGTCAATGGGCATTTTTGCGCAATTGTCGTTTTTCAAACGAATTCGGATACATTTCTGAACGATGTGTCATTGGACATATAGCTTATTTAACTAGTTTACTAATTCAGTTATTTATTGATATTTTCTTATTATTATTTGTTGATTTATTGATACATATTTATGAGCTGTTTATTGAGATATGCATGATTTATTGATATCTTTCTTAATATAATTTATTAATTTATTGATATATATTTATGAGCTGTTTATTGAGATATGCATGATCTATGGTTTATGATAGACAAATTTGACTACTCTGATTATTATATTATATATTTATTAACTGCTTATGCATTATTATCATATATGATTCTCAGCCTAGCCGTATACCAGTTTTATTAGATTTTAAGCAAATGAGCCTATGAAGATACTATTTTACATTGTGGATGATTATTTGGGGCTACTAATATTGTCCCTCGACACTTGTACTCCTGTACCATATCCAGGTATAGAGTAGAAGGTACTATATTTACAGTGAGCATTTGATATTAATGATTGCAATATGGAGCAGAGCATTGTTCTGATGTTGTTTTATATATCTAAAGGCCAAGACTGCTGGCACTTTTAGGAGTAGGAGAGGGTTGCCGTAATCCACTTGGGTGGTGGCTATGTGAAAATGATATATGTTTATTTGTTTGTACGAACTTGTATGTACATATGGTTGTGTTGATTTGTGGAGATTGGTCTGTATATCTGTATTTATGGCATGTATCTCTTGGCTTGGCTGTATGACATCGACTCCTTGGATTGATCATCTTCAGCGCCTAGTTGTGTTTCTAATGCAATTGTTTTGCAAGTATTGAAGCCCTAACTTAATTTCTTGTATAAAATTTACAATTCCAAGAGGGCTTTGAAGTACTTTAATGTGATGTGCAATATTTTTATGATACATGTTTGATATTGAATTATTGTGCTTTCCACCTAGAGATGTCATAATTTTGATTCTTGGTATATGGTTCTATTTTATGGTTCACCTACTGAAAGTCGATCCAATATATGTCTAATTGTATATTTGTAACATCACCGGTTAGTCCACCCCTGAACCGGCTAGGATGTTAAACTAATGAGGACATTTTGGGCATTCAATAAGGTATTTGGTTTGGAAGGCATCGATAATGCCTAATATAATAGTCGGGCTTGGTTATAATGTGATGAGTACCTAGCACTTGATTTTTTATTCTAAAACTAATTTCAAGCATGAATATTAATAAAATAATTAACAATTTAAACTATTTTTAGTAAAAAATTATCAAATATCTAATTATGTTTTAAGATATTATTTTTCATTTAGCTATACACTTTATAACACATATTATTATTACTAAATAACTTGAATACTTAAATCGTTACCCTTCTAAATCAACCATTTATTATAAATAGTTTAAATTGTCGGGTTTAGTTTTGCCTTATGTTCTGTTCGGTTGGTGAACAAGGGATATAAGATATATAAAAAATTCTTAGTTATAAGTTAGAAAGAATTAATTATGATGTAAATATGATATGTAAAATATTTTCATAATAATTTCTCCTTTTTCTTGTTATTTTCTTATAAGAATTTGGTAGAGATGAAATTAATAAGGAGAACTATTTTGTATGAAGTCTTACTTACATTTTATCATAAAACATTCTAAAAATGTATAACTTTTGAGTAGATCAATAATTTTATCATAAATTATTATATATAAATTTTATAATTTTTTTCATACTAATCAAGGAGAATCTTAATAGTCAGGCTTGATATAATCTTTAAAAAATGAAATGGGAAATTATTGAGTCTAGTTTATAATTTAGCTGAAATCCTGTGGGTTTGATTTACAAATACCTGAGCATGGACTTGGACGGCTGAAAAACCATCCCCATGGGGCCTAAGTATGAGTGCATGAGCTTAACCCAACCCAATATTAAAGACCCGAACCCGAACCCAAATTTATACATAAATATTTCCGACCCAACCTGGACTCAGTTTAAAAAACTCAGACCCAAAGCAAACGGAACGGAGACACCCACGCCTCTATACACGCACGTACACACCTGTTCACCCACTCCAATTCTTGCTCCCTTCTCCTTATAAATTACACAACAATAAGCATGGGTGGACATTCTCATTATTAGTCCACTCCCCGTAACTGGTAGTGGATAAAAATTTCCCATTATATTTTTGAAATGATCAGAAAAAGAGGCGTAACCTGTTATTTGTCAACCTCGCAGGATGGGCGGTAATGGCGAACACTAGTGATGATTACTATACTGGTTCAACTTTTTAAAGGAGAAAACCCTAGTAGCGTACACCCTGAGCAATGCCGGATTGATTCACCATTACACCGTAGTTGTTCGTCGACAGGGGATACAGGGCACAGACATGTAATCTCCTCGTTCCTATTCCTATTTCCTGGTTAATGGCAAAACCATTAATAACATTTTACTTCTTCTGGTAGTGCTATGGTTTGTTACCTTTCCTAAGTCGTGGTGTAGTTTACTCTTGCTGCCCTATGGAACATCTTGAAGAAATAGCCTTCTTATCAGCTTTGTACCGCACTGTATGTTTGATGAAATGCCTGATTGTGGTTTCACAATTTCAGATCAAGGGCAGTGCATTAATATGAATGATTGAAATTTCTTACCCCAATGGGAATGTTGGAAAATTGTTTTTGTGCCTATGCAGTTAGATCTCGTGTATAGATTCAGTTGTATAATTATAAATTTCAGCTGTTAACAGGTTTGGTCTATGTTCAATTATAATAGAAATATATTTTTATTGGTTAATGTCATGCATATAAGGTCATATAAATGTCTTTGCCGCATGAACCAAAGAAAATGCAGCTTTTGTAGGTCTTTAATGTCACGACCTGCACAATATAAAAGGGAAAATTAACCAGGCAGTCGACATCATTTAAGTGACTATTTATGCTACTTTATTTGGATATATATATGAATATAAAGGTGCCCAAAAACCATGAACACCCGGTCAATTTTACATCCATGTCCATATATAAATTACGGACCGTCCACACAAATCGCGGACACTAAAATAGAGTCCATAAAAAGTATAGACACTTGCCGAGATGTATGCGGACACATCCACAACTTGTCATAAAATGGCTTTTCTTGTTTAATATTATTTTCTAACATGTGAATAATGTTCCTTTGTTTTTCATAGATTAAAAAATGATTATTATTTTGAATAGTGTGATTGATTAAATTATAGATACGTACAACTTTTATTATAAATCATAAGTGTGTAGTAAGAAATGGAAGTTATTTTGACTCAAGATTGATGTTATACTTTCAAATAGGAATTTTTTGTATAATTAAAAATATTTTGTTAATTTATCATTTGTGTTATAAATTCTAGGTGTGGTGAAAGTGAATTGTGGTGTGTCTTGGGGTTAGTATATAAAAATTCAAAAATATATAAATTAGATTCATTTATAACAAATTGGTAAATTTATATTCATGTAAAATACATCCCTTTCTATTTATTTATGAGCTTGAATTTTTTAATTTATATTAATTTTATGGTTCATATTAGTTTATGTGATGTCCATATTTATGTTTGTGTCTGTCCGCAATCGCCAAAAAGTTTGCAGATGGACACAGATGTTTGCGGATACGAGTACAGATAGTGTCTGCAATATTTTTAAAGACACGACGCAGATAGACACAAACAAAGGAGTGTCCACATCCGTGCACACCCATATATATATATATATATATATATATATATATATGTTACACATCATATATCTTATATGCATGCATAACACATCATATATCTTATATGAATTACACTCAATATCCATATAGATAAAAAGAAAAATAAATATTATGGGTAATTATAAATTTTTAACACAATCTAATACTTATAACTTTTTAATCTTAATTATCAAAATAATTGTAATAAAAATTAATTTCACAATATCTATTAACTACCACATTCTTTAAAAATCTAAAAGTAAGTCAAAATGATGTTAAATAATAGATAAAATTTTATCAACCTCATATTTATGTACTCTACATTTAATATGTATAAATATCATTTTATGGGACCCATTAAAAAATTTTATAGGTTATACAAGGTTTATACACACACCTCTCTCTCTCTCACACACACACATACACACACCCACACACACACCCACACACACACACACACACACACATATATATATATATATAACACCCCAATCCGGTTTACTCTCAACCCTGACCGAAACTGTTACAGTGGATCGAACTACTTGTAACCGATTAATTTGGTTACCAAAACCTAACAGCTACGATATAACCCTCTTTACGTCTCAAGATGGAATACGTTAATAATGCGCATGTGATGTATGAATGAGATGCAAAGCTTTAGATAATAGCCACACCAAATAATTGTTTAAAATACAACAAAATTCACACAAAATCTTAATATGAAATGGACAGAATCTCCCCTAAGGGGACGACCTATTAAAATACGGCACAACATAATCATATATATATATATATATATATATATAATAATAATTTACACCATAATATGTTTCAAAACATCAACCCATATTGTAATCAGCATCTCGCCCCACCTACAATTCATGCTCATCATATTTTGTTTATTTTCATCTTAGCCTGGCAGATCATTCCTAGACATTAGAACTTTTCCACAAACATTTCTAAAAGAGTCCTTACATTTCTAAAGCAAGGCATACAAGTTTCACAACTCATGCATATGTACACAACATGTATATCAACAAACACCATTCAACCCACATCACAGCTTACGTAAAAGACAACGCGACACCCGGTATATGTGTGCAATACAAACGCTAGTCCTTCGTCAAGGCCGACATACTCCATTCATCTTCCTCACCTACATATATAGTAAGAAAATGTCAGCAACGATTGTCACTGGTCCGAAAATAACTAATATCAAACTGAAACATGAAAGCAAACTCTCATTGAAAGCAAACAATCATATATCTTCCTCAACAACTCTCATAAGGGAACTACAAAGGAGCCATTGAGCAACTAACTCAACAGCATCCCAATCTAGCTGGTACTGTGCCACTCTTTGCAATTCTTTTCTAATTCCACTTTCGAGAAACCTTTATCCTAAGCCTTCTCCGAACCTCTACATTACTCTTGGCCTTGAGCACGTAGGCCGAGTACTATCAGGCATGAGCCATCAATACTCTTTGAACCGTGAGTCCAGGCACACGCTATGCTTAATAGTACCAGTAAACCTTCATGTCCTCTAGGTGTAAAGCACTCAAACGTGAAGTTATCAGGATCCCTCGGGAATGGAACAGTCTGCTCACTAATCCAGAGCCTGCTTTGACTGACACAGTACCCGCTCGTAGTACGTGTGAGTCGATTCATCTCCTTTGGTCTCACTAAAAGCACGATAAATACTATTTATAGGGTTGGGTCGGGATTTATTATAATAGGCCAGAAGGCAACTTGAGGTGGATCTTATTTTCGAAAATAAACTCGAGAGATCTCATCCTCAAGGGTTATTAATTCTGAAAATAATCTACCAAATGACCCGTGTTAGGTGGGGTACGATAAATCATCCACCTAACATGTCCGACGATCTATCAATCAAATCACCGATAGAGTGGAGCAATAAAACCTGAGAAGCGTGTCCTAACGGACCTGGTAGAAGCTTCAAGTGTGTCCACGCGCCTAGCAGCAAGCTCCTACTCCGTTCCTACATAACAAAACTAAATATTAACGCCCGCTCATAATACATACATATCCTATATAACACTGACATTACTCACGCATCAATCAACACACATCAATAATAATCAATATGAGTTTACCTACTCTACGTTGCATTAGATTACATCAATTGTTTAGTCTGCCTAATTAATTTATCACACAATCACACAATCACACACATTCATAATTTTTATTAACATGAAAATATCTAACACGTCAATTATTAAATCCTAGCATCCTAGCATGCAGTTCTAATAATCATTACTTTTAAATAATTAAATCAAAATAAATTATATCATGTGCGGTTCAAGGCTCAAATTTGGCACTCTATAGTGTTCGAAGTCGATAGGTTTCGACCGGAGGGATTTGGCAGAAGATCAGGCGATTTCTAGTGAGTTTGGTTTTCCAGTGAGTTCTGGCGGTTTTTCAGCTACTTCTCCGGCAGGGCAATCAGTGGGTAACGGTTAGCACTCATCTCGGCAAGCTCGACCCAATGGTGGTCATGACAAGGGCGGCCAGCGGCGGTGATGACCACCGACGGCGCCGTCAAGTTTGGTCGGGGCGGCCGGTCGCTCAGATCGGATTGACGACCGGTCTCGACGGTGGCGCTACATAAGGGGAAATGTAGGGGAGGTCGAGGGGAAGGCCTTGACGTCATGGCAGTGGTGTTCTGGTGCAGACGGCGGCGGAATCACGTCAGGATCAGCCGTGAAATCGTGGGCAATTTCCGGCATCGCAAAGGCTGGACGGTGGCCGAGCGTGGTCAAGACGACAAGGCGACAGCATGACCGGGCTGGGCGGCATTGATCGAGGGTGAGGTGGCATCGGCATCGGTGGCGACAACCAAGGCGGCGGCTAGGGTTTGGGGTAAATGAGGAGAAGTGACAGGGTTTTGGCAGAGGGAGATGGGAAGTATGGGAGTGGCAAGCTTGTAAATAAAACTTGACTCGACACTGGCTTTAGTCAAGAATAATAACTACCTCGTAATAAATCTTAGAAAAATCCAAAAAAATGGGAAAAAATCTCATAAAATAAAATAAACACCACAACATCTCAAATGACATGCTCTATATCTAATAAACCACTCGAATACGATCCAACGTGTCCTAATACGTTATTCGGCCTAAATTAATTCTACGGTCACAAAATGAAAAAAATAAAACCATCAACTATATACTCTCATATCTACTGATAACTCAGTCTGTTGATGCTTATCTGATGCTACATGCTACCATCGAATACTTGGGTATACATGAACCTTCATAACACGTGCACACGGTCAGCCTCGGCCCTACGAACGTGTTCTGAAAACTGGATCGACTCGAACCACAGTCAAACCGACCGGCTAACGACTATAAAACCCTGACTCGAGTCGCGGGTTTTACAATATATATATATATATATATATATATATATATATATATTGTCAGCTTTCACGTAGAAGCAAAGTGGATTTTTGTATTACCAGTTTGGCAATAGAAGATGAATATGTTACTATTTCTCGATTAACAATTACTTGAACAATGCTTGTTCAATGACTTTGGAAGGTATGTGTTGGTGACGTTTAACCTTCAGACTTCATCTCATTATACCCTCTACTGGACTAAGGTATAGATGATTTAGAGAATGAAAAATATGTAGTCATAGAACTGAATTATTTCTATATGTTATTATATCCAACACCCTTTATGTATCCATAGAAGAAGAAGAAGAAGAAGAAGAAGAGACGGCTATCCATAGTGAATGATCGATTATAACCCTCGTGGCATGTAACCAGGGAAAGCTCCAGTTGGAATTTGAAGCTGGCATTGGAGTTTAGAGATGGAAAAAGAAGGATCTTTTCTTTAGTTCTGGAGTCTTGTGAAGCTGGTCCGAGGCAGCTGGACCAGCTTTGAAGGGAAACTGCAGAAAAGTTTGCAAACAGAATCAACCTTGTGAACAATGGATAATAGCCAGAAACAGCAGTTTGTGGGCGTGAGCTTTGCTATAATCCAGCCTGTTTCAAAGCTGGACCAAGCTATGTGTGCGAGGGGGCCTACACAAAATCCACTTGAACACACAATTTTGGCCGAAAGTTGGTGCAATTTTAATGTCTAGTTTTTGCACCATTCCCTTTAAATTATCAAGTTTTCACGGATATTGTACTCTGTGTTCAGTAGTGGGCATACGACTTTAAGCATTGTTATTGTCAATATTCCTTTTGGCCTTGAAAAGTTGTGGAAGAATGGAATAGGCATGCTAACCGCTTTCTATGGTGGGTAATCGGCCTCACTTCCTTTTAAATTATGTTAATTCCTATAGCATGTAAAATGCAGCATAAGAATCCTTGTGTAGAAAATTTGTGGTGGGTTATGGTTTGTGCTCCAATTATTTGCTAGAAACCAAGATGCCACGCTCAAAATAAATATATAAATAAATAAATACGAAGAGATGCTCTTATGGATCACACAATAGCCATTTGATAAATGAGAATTGAGATGACCGATTCTGCTCGGTGGCTTCGGTTGCGGGTCAAATTCGATGGTTCGATTATTTATTAGGTGAGGTTGAAGACCTTGTTGTTACCGTGATTGATTTCTTGCACCTTCCAGATATGATACACCATTAGCATTATATCTTCAATATTGTGGAAAGTTTACTTCTCGTTTTTTTTTTTGCTTCTACCGAACTTCTACAAAATAGCCCACAAACCGCAGGAGGGTCAACGAATTGAATGTCCTCTTCTCATTGTCATACAATATTCGAATATTGTTCGTTTTAGTGGAGAATTATTCTTGATAATGATTGAAGCCAGTGGCTCTGGCGGTGCTTCTTGATTTATTGGCGTCCAACTGGGTTTGGCTTGAGCTGACTCCAAGCAATATATATTGTTTCTATAATGCACTACTTATCTCATCTAATCTTAATGGTTGAAGAATAATTTAGTGTATGACTAGGCATATGATATAGTTAAGCAATTATTATCTTTATAGGTTAAATGTCCGCAATGAGCAATATGTAATTAGAATCACACAAGTTGCAATCCTCTTCATATCAGACTGATTTGCAGTCGTCATGCCAATGTAGATTTTGGGTGGTGACAAAGGCCCATTTGAGTGACGAGGCAAAGCATCAGAAGACATATGTCCAATCACAACCATGTAACATATTCGTACGGATTCCTTCTTTATATTTTCCCTTCAATCACAAGCACGAGACATATTTTTAATGTAAAAATGGAATTCTGATGAAACTCACCAAACCAAGTTTTGTCACTAATTAATAGGTAGGTTGGGTGCTGGTTGTTCTTTAATATGAATAGCCTTGTTAAAATCTTTCTTAAGTGGTCGCTGTTTAAGTAGTTAATGGTTGGCGTGTGTTGTTAAGTCAATGAAGGTAATTGCACGCTTGGGCTCGTGTCTGAAACATGCACACGGTACCCGCATGTATTATCATCGGCAAGTATAAGTGGGCATTGTCCCCACTTATCTCAATTCGTGCACATTTGACAGATTAAATGTTGCAGAGTGATGGAATATGATTGAGTTGTAGTTATTTATCTCCTTCGATTTAACAATCTGCGAATTTCATTAAATCAGAAGATAGGTTGATTGTTAAGTTCTAGTTATTTATATTACTATTTGTAGCCTTTTGATTGGTGTATATCATCACAAATTATGGGGTTTGTGTAAAACCCGCGACCCAAGTTTGAGTTTTATAGTCGGAACCGATTGGTTCGACTATTATTTTCAGTTGAGTTAGTTTTAAAATACACATGCTAAACTAAGGCCAACCGTATGTTATTAGCTATGAGGGTTATATGTAATCAAATATATAATGATAACAGAGTTATCAGATCATGTGAGAATATGCCCAATTTTTTTATTTTATTTTTAGGAGACCATAGAGTTAGAATTATGTCGTTAATCACGTTTATCCATTTGGGTTAGGTTCGGTTAGCCAACTTAATCGGGTGACACCTAATCTTCCAGTTCAATTTATGAGTAAGTCGGATTTAGGTGTTACAGTTTGGTATCAGAGTCACTCTTGGTTGATTAAGTTGGAAGATATAGAGTTTTTCATACATGTTTTAGGATTTATCGATTTTTTTATAAATTCTTGATTGATTTTTTGGAGTGTGATTGCATGTGACCAGTCATGCGCGTAGTATCATGGTAGGTTCTGAGTATTTCATACATGAATGAGGAAATTTATCTTCTATCTTAAAACGCCGAGAGTAGATCTATTCGAGTTAGGTTTAGGTTAACAGATTTAATTGGGTGACCCATAACATTCAAATTTGGTTTGTGAGTGAGTCGGTTTCGGGGTGTTACAGTTTTATATCAGATCCAGTCTCAGTTTATTATGTTGGAACATATGGAGCTTTTCATACATGTTTTAAGATTTGTCAATTTTTTTATATATTGTTGATTAATTTGTTGGAGTGTGATTGCATGTGACATGTCATTCACGTAGTATCATACTAGGTTTCAAACATTTCATACATGCATTACAAAATTTATCTTTCATCTTAAGATGCCAAAGGTAGGTCCATTCGGATTAGTCTTTGAGTCAGCCGACTTAATTGGCTAACTTGTAACATTCCGGTTCGGTTCACGCGTAAGTCGGATTTGGGGTGTTACCTAGTAGGTCGTAGAGATAGATCTAGGTTTTCTGCGGAGATAACAACAGAAAAGTCAGAACCTGAGAAGAAGCATGGCAGCAATGACAGAACAAGTACAAACAGCTCAAGACCAGAGAGGCCCAACATAGGCAGAACTAGAGAAGAACCATGGCAGTAATGATAGGACAAGCATAGACAACTCAGAATCAGAAATGTCCAGCACAGGCAGCAACATCAACAGAACTTACCACCTTTGTGCAACAGCAGCCAAGAAGGACCTACATAGCCACGAATGATGACGCATCAGTGGATAAAATAGCCAATGATAGAGACATGAGTGTCAAACTCGAGATGCCAGGTTCAGTTCAGTAAGTAGTTCATGAGGTTGAAGCCTCCTTGATCTAAAATTTTGAGGATAAAATTTTTATAAGGAGGGAAAGTTGTAAAACCCGCGACCTGAGTCAGCGTTTTATAGTCGAAATTGGTTGGTTCAACCATTATTTATAGTTAAGGCAATTTTCGAACACGTGTATTGAGCCAATGCCGGCCGTGTGTTATGAGCCATAATAGTCATGTGTACCCAAATATATGATTATAACATCAATAAGGCAGGAGTAGAATGAGTTATCAAAGTATATGAGAGTACGCCCATTTTTTTTAATTTATTTTTAGTGGATTATAAAATTAGAATTAGGTCATCTATCGTGTTAAGACATATTAGTTACTATTTTGGCTGGGTTGATAGGTTTAGAAAATGTCATTTTATGGTTATTGAGTGTATTTTAGTTTGCACTATTTTATCATATTATATTGTATTTTTTTGAATTTATTTATTATTATTTACTCTGGTCGAGAGTGAGCTAAGTTTTATTTACAAAAGTAACCCCGTGTGTATACCTTCTTCCCGGCCATTCCTTTCCTTTGTTTTCTTCCCAACCAACCAAACACTCCTCCCCTGTCCTTGACACGCCACCGTTGGTAGTACCACCGCCAACCACCACGCTGTCATCACCCAGTCTTCTCCTCCCTTTCCCCCTACTTCCATTACACTTCCTCTACTCACCGCCAACCCCTTTCCCACCCCTGTTCTTGGAGTGCCATAGCTGGACACCTCTGCCGCCATCCTCGTCACAAGCCAGCTCCTTCCCCGACTAAGCCTTCCCCTTACCCTCTCTTTCCCCATCCTTCCTCTACCCACAGGTTCCCCCTTGCTTGATTGGCCAACTGGCAGCAATCACCGCCGCTGACCAATTTCCGGCCAGCCACTGGCCTTCACAGTCCACCCTACCTCCCATATCTAGCCCTAGCCCTCCTCGACGATTTCCAGCCACTGCCACCACCCTCAGCATTGTTGGCTGCTGTGGACGCCATTGCCATCGTCACTGATTTAAGTTCGAATCACTATGAGACACTTATTACTTCTCAAATTTTTTATTTTTAATTTATTTTAATCATTATGCATAATATCATTGATAATTTTTATGAATTTTTCATATTTTTGTTAATATGTTAATTTTATAAATTTGTGATAATTATCTATGATTAATAAATTTTTGTACGCAATTAATAATTGATAATGATTAATTAAAATTCAAATTATTTGATTACAAAATATAATATAATAATGATGATGTTAAAAATTGTGAAGTTAGGTATTAGGGTTATAATTGTGTAGGAATTAATTATTTGATTAGAAAGTTAATTTAGAATGAGAATTGATATGAGATGAAAATAAGTTTAGAAATTGCGACGTAGCCACCTAGTTAAAAGTAGCAATTAGAAGATTTTCAATTGTTGATTGTTTAATTAATTCATTTATTGATAGTCCGATAGTGATATTAGTAATTATAGTATTCATAATTTTATAATGATTTCCATGCATCCATTTCATTCATGCATTATATAGCTAGCATGGGCGTTAACATTTAGTTTGATTGTGCAGGTGCAGAGTAGGAGCTCAGCACCTAGGCATGTGACATCGTTTGGAGCTAATACTAGGTCCATTTATGACTTGCCTCTAATTTATTACTTATTCTATTGTAATTTATTTTACAGATTGAAGGATGGGTTGTGTAAAACCCGTGACTCGAGTCAGAGTTTTACATTAGCAAACCAGTCGGTTCAACCATTAGTTTGAGTTGAGTCAATTTCATGACATATGTGCTGAGCCGAGGTCGACTGTGTGTTATGAGCGATAATAGTCAAATACACCCGAGTATATAATGATAATGTCAAAAATATGATAAGAAATGAGTTATCAGATTATATGACAGTATACCAGTTATTTTTTAATGTATTTGATCATAAAATTATTTTTAAACCGAAAAATTCATTAGGACACCTTAGCTAGCAGTTTGGGTGGGTTATTAGTTATATAACATGTTATTTTGATATTATTGAGTGTATTATATTTTATGGTATCTTTTATATTTTTTTTGGATTTTTTTAGAATTTATTAGGAATTAGTTATTATTTTTAATTCGAGTCAAAATCGAGTCAACTAGTAATTTCAAGATTGCCACCAAACCTTCACCACAAAATTTCCTCCCCTCATCTCATTGCCGCCCCAAATGCCACCATTGACGCCACCTCTGGTTGCCCCATCGCCGCCGATCGACCTTGTCCGTAGCGTCGCTGAGCCGTGCCCCTCCATCCCCACTGTTGCCCAGCCTCCATGACGCGATGAAGCTGCCAAAATGCCTCGCACACCCAACGTCGACTCCACCGCCAACTATGCTACTCTACCATCGCCGTCCCTTGACCTAGGTGACCTTTTTCCCTCCCCGTGTGACGCTACCGAGACCGGCCCAAGGACCGATTTGGCAAGCTTGGGCATCCCTAACCAACCCAAGACCACCGCCGGCAACCATCACCACCAATGTTGCCCTTGCCCTCACCATGGCCATGTCGAGCTCCTTGAGCCGGTGCTGACCCACCGCCTCGACCACATCACCGAAAAAGTAAACAAAAAGTGTTGGAGAGCCGCCGAAAAATAGTTGGAATGTCATCGGAAAACCGGATTTGTTGGAATTCGCTGGAAATCACTAGATGTACACCAAATTCATCCCTCCAAACCCGGTCAAACAATGGACGTCATTGGGTGCCAGATTCAAGTCCAAAATATGCAACCAAACCGTAATCGTCGCTGATTGCCAACAATGCGAGGTATAATTATCTTCAACCTAATTATTTAAAATTGATAATTATTAGCATGACATGTTTGGATTTGATTGATTGACATGATAGAGTGCTTTGATTGTAAATAAATATGAATTTGCATGATTTGAATTATATGAAACGAATGCTAGTGAGCTGATTAGGTAAATTAAGTAGGAGTTGCTTATTAACTGCAGCGTAATTTAGAAAATCATGATGTGGATGGATGTGAGTGCATAGACATGAGTGTGCTATTTAGGATGTCTGAATGCATCATTCAGATAGTGGGTGTTAGCTTTTAGATTTGATGTGTAGGTATGGAGTAAGAGCTTGTCGGTTAGGTGCGTGTACACGAATGGAGCTTCTACCAGGTCCGTTTAGGACTCGCTTCTAATTTGATCTCTCATTCTATTGTGATTTGGTTTGAAAGGTAAGCGGACACGTCGAGTGGTTGATTTATCGTGTCCCCCTCCACATGGGCCATTTAGTCGCACACAATTTCCAGATTAATAACCCTCGAAGATGAGATCCATCGAGTTTATTTTAAAAACTCAGATCCAGATCATAATACTTTCTAGCCTATTATATTATGATTCCTACCCAGACCTATGTATATAGATTTTTTAGTTTTCTAGTGATATGTGAGACAATGGGAAAGTCGACTCGCACGTACCGAGAGAGATGCATGTGCCACTCAAAGTAGGCTCTAAATTAGTGAGTAGGTCATTCCATTCCTGAGGGATCCTAACAACTCCACATTTTGAGTTCCTCAAACTAGGAGAAGTGTGAAAGATTATGAGTAATGCAATGTAGTGCATGTATAGACTTAGGGATTTAAAGGATACTGAAGGCACCTACTTGAGAGTAGTCAGCCTGCTCAGGGTCAGGAGTTATATGGAGGATGTAGATGGCTTTAGGATAATTAATTTTCCTGGGCATGACATAGTATGAAAATATCGAGGCATAAGACCAATTAGAATGGGGCGCTCTTCAAGCCAAGGCTTACGACTCCTGATTAGTGCATTTATGAGTGATTCTAATGTAGATGAATATATAATGGATTCCATTTAACATGAGAGTTATCTCTCATGTGCCAGTTTGAATATTTAGTTATTTATGGACCAATAACACTTGTTATTGACTTTTTCGTATTATGTATGTCGGTAAGAACTTGAACGATTGAGCACTATTGGGACCGCAGAGGAGTAGTCATGCAACGTGCACACATGTATCTGCTGAAATAGAATGAAAAATGGGATGTGATGAGTTGTTACGCATTGTGATGGAGAAAATGCTGTAAAGTTTGATTGCAAGAAATGTTTGTGGTGAAACTATGATATGATCTGTGTGTGTTGACTATCAAGAATAGAACTAAACAGAATGAGCTAATGGGTCAAGACCCAACTCAGAAAAATGAAAATGATTATAATGTGAATGTTGTGTGAAAAATATAATGTTTTAGCAATATTTTACGTTTTTATTATTATATTTACATATTATATGTTGTTGACATGGTGGTCCCTATTGCACTTTTAAGGGATTCTCTGTCCATTTTATTTTAAAAATCTCATTTTTTGAACTTTTAACAGATTTGCTTTGTTGTGAATATGGATGGCAAATCATATCATTCATTTTGAACAATGCGAGAGCCTAAACATCTTATCCATACATTGAATGTTTGCATCACCCTCTTTACATGCCAACGGTAGATTTGGATTGGCTTGATCGAATTACGTAGATTATCGAATGGTTCATCGTCAGTATAATTTCTTGTTCGATTCACGGGTGATCAAATTGGGGTGTTACATCTTAAGTGGTGTTTTGTCGGATCCCACTTAACTCGGGTCATTTAATCAAATCATTTTCCAGATTAATAATCATCGACAATGAGATCCTTCGAGTCTGATTTCAAAAACAAAATCCACCTCAAGTTGCCTTCGGGCCTATAATATTAAATCCTTTCCTAGGCCTATGTATAAATGTAACAACCTCATTTCGGTTCACCCGTGAACCAATCCAAAAATGTTACCGGTGACTAAATCATTTACTAATCTACTTGATTCGATTAAGCCAACCCGGATCTACCATTGGTGTCTCAAGATGGTAATGCAACATGTAAATCATGGATGAGATGCTTGAGTTCTAACGTTGTCCTACATGCATGTTATGAGATGCAAACAAATATACAAACAAACCAAAATAATGAAAAGTTTAAAAGAAATATTTACTTTTAAAGCAAAATGGACAGAGTCTCCTCTAAAAGTACAATAGGGGCCACCACCCTATCAACAACAAGTGGCATATATTTATAACAATAAAAATCAAAAAACACAGTCTGAATACAACATTTTCTTCGCATTCCAAATATCATTATTTTCCTCATAATATGAGCAGAGTCTAAACTCCATAGCTCACCCTGTTCAATTTTCATTCTCTATTTTCATTCACATGCAAACTGTTTATAGCAGTTCACATAATATCATTTAAATTTCATCATCCACACAGTTCAACACATATCATCATCACCAATCACATTCGGTAGGTACATGTGTGCGCAATTTCAGTGCATCTCCTCCGTAGTCCCAATAATGACATTCCTCGCAATTCTCACCTACATACATAATAAAAAGACATCAATAATGAGTGTTATTGGTCCAAAAATAACTTATAACAAACTGATGTAGGAGAGCTGACCCTCCAGTTGAATGAAAACATCATTATTCTTTCTCATAGAACTCTCATAGGGACAATAACTAGGAGCCATCGACCTCGCATGACAGTGTCCCCTTTCTACCTCATCCTCATTCATTGGCCACTTTAAACTATCCCTTGCGCAGGAAAATCATTCTCTTTTCTTTCAGCCCTTTACATCCTCCGTATCACTCCTTGCCCTAAGTACAAAGACCGAGCACTCTAAGGCATCCGCCTTCAGCACCCTTTGAAACCCCAAGTCTAGGCATGCGTTGCATAGCAGTGCCCGTAAGCCTCCACACTTCTTTAGGTTTGAAGAACTCAAAGGTGGAGTTATTAGGATTCTCGATAGCTGTTGTTGTAGGAGAACTCCACTAGTGGTAAGTGCTCTTCCTAACTTCCTCCAAAATCCAAATTGCATGCTCGGAGCAAATCCTTTAGGATTTGTATAGTTCTCTCAGTCTGCCCATCTGTCTAAGGGTGAAAGACTGTGTAGAATCTCAATTCAGTGCCCAAAGCTACCTAAAAAGCTTTTCAAAATCGAGATGTGAACCTCGGATCCCTGTTTGATATGATCTCCTGTAGCACTCCTTGTAGCGTGACTATCTGGTCCTCTGTACTGTGTGGCTAAAGTGGCCAATGGTAATCCATCGTAATTGGTATGACGTAAGCGTTCTTTGTGAGTCAATCTACTATGACCCATATTGCATAATTCTGTAGGCGGGTCGTAGGCAAATCGACTAGAAAGTCATACGCTATGCTCTCCCACTTCCACTCTGAGGTTTCCAATGGTTGTAGCATTCCACCTGGGCGTACATGCTCGAGTTTCACTTGCTGGCACACCAAACATCTGACAACTGCGTCGTATACCTCTCTTTTCATTCCTGGCCACCAATATACTCGTCGGATATCATGGTACATCTTCACTCCACCTGGATGCACTGAGCATCTCTGTAATGACCCGTCCATTCTAAGCAACGAGTCAAGTGTTACTATATGAAACTAAGTATCTCATAAATTAATTTTCTATTAATTTTCAAGATTTTAAATAAACCCACGATATAAAATTTAATATAACAAATGCTCAGAATAATCTAAGCCCCATAAACCGAACCGAAATCCCACTGTCATGCAAAGAATCTAAAAGTATAATAACAAATAAGAAAAAAATATTCAAAAGTCCAATAATAGAATCCTCTAGTTGTCCCGACTCTACCCATTCTTCCATGCTCACATATGCGGAGGTGATTCCGTGTTAGTGATAAAAACACTAAGTCATATAATTACAAGAAACAAGTTAATATATTCCACAACATCATTAATTAAACATTTTAGTGATTATGAGCCTATGTCGAGCTCTTACTATGCCGGGAGGGGCGGCCACCTCATCCAGCTACAATCACATGTATGCACACACACGCTACGTGACCCATAGCCTGTAGTTACCGATATTTGTCATTGACTCACCCTCTCGGTATCACAAGTGCATAATGAGTCGTCTTGTGCCACTGTGCCCTATCACCCCTTTCATTATGGGGGCAGATATTTAATCTTTCAAGAATTTTAAAGGTGCTGCCCTATGTCGGACTGAGTCAATTCTTTGACCCCGGTTGCGCTCAGCGCATAGTGGTCAAATGTAGGCTCAAGCTGACCAAGGCTCCTAAATAGGAATATATAACATTTCAAGTAATTATACGAACCTGGAATTGTGATGAGGCACCTGCAACTACGACACACAATCCAAATATGAATGAAAACTTCTCTAAAGTCTTCCCTTTATGAGCCAAATGTGCTCACAAACTATCAAGATGATGTTTTATTTGACATCAATAGAATTCTCCTTATTATAGAAGAATAAGTGTGGAATTCAAGAAGTCACTACATTAAATTTTCTAGAAAAGAACATAATCATACATAGCTATATTAACTATTTGTGTGATAACGAAAAGTCAAAAAAACTTACTATTTAGTTAATGCAAATGGGTGTCAACTCGCACTTGCAACTCTCAATCACAAAAATTTAATAAATAAAACTTATTTAAAACCATCCATAAATATCATCGTACCGATACGCTAAAGGTAATAATTGATAATTTATGATATTGATTCTCAATAATTAATTTAATTAAATAATATTTAAGATTCGTTCCAAAATTTACAAAACCCCAAATAAGATAACCTAATTATTTTCAGGGTTTTACAATCTCAACGTGTGAGCTTCGTGAAGAATCATACTTTGAAGTTTGGGACACTCTGGAATATTTGGCACAAAGAGTTGACCTTTTAGTCTGACTAACCCATCTGCATTTCTAGCCAATTCCTGATGTGTTCCCAGTTCCAACCACTACTTCAACTATGGGTTTGCTTCCTTGTGCAATCTTGATCTGCTCAAGTACACTCAGCTGAATGGTCAGTCATGCCATCACTCTAACCAACTGTCTCTAGCCCGTATTATACTAAGTCACTAACACTACTACCAATCCTGTTAAGTACGAGACTCCTGGCTTCCTGTTCAACACATCTGCTACCACATTCGCTTTGCCTTCGTGGTACGCTATGTCAATCTCATAATCTACTAACATATCTAACTATCTTCTTTATCTACTGTTCAAATCCTTCTGTGCGAAGATATATTTCAAACTCTGGTGATTAGTCAAAAGTTTGAATGATGTTCCACATATGTAGTGCCTCTATATTTTGAGAGCAAATATGATTGCTACAAGCTCTAGGTCGTGTGTAGGATAGTTACTGTAAAGCCCGCGATTCGAGTCAGGGTTTTATAGTCGTTAGCCGGTTGGTTTGACCGTAGTTTGAGTCGGTTCAGCTTTCTAGAACACGTGTGCGGGGCCGAGGCCGACCGTGCGCACGTGCTATGAGGGTTTATGTATACCCAAGTATCGATGATAGCGTCAGATACGCATCAGCAGACTGAGTTATCAGTAGATATGAGAGTATACAGTTGATGATTTTATTTTATTTTTTATGTTGTGACCGTAGAATTAGTTTAGGCCGAATAACGCATTAGGGCGCGTTAGATGGTATTCGGGTGGGTTATTAGTTATACGACATGTCATTTGGGTGTTGTGATATTTTGTTTGATTTTATGGGATTTTTCCCAATTTTTCTAGATTTTTCTAGAATTTATTCCGAGTCCGTTATCATTCTTGACTCGAGCCGGTGTCGAGTCAAGTTTTATTTACAACCTTGCCATCGCCCTATACTCCTCATCTTCCTCCCCAAACCCCATCCCGTGTTTTCACCGCCGCCGCCCTTGAGGCCTTGCCACCGTCGTTGACGCCGGACCGCCGCCGATCGACGCCGCCCAGCCCGGCCGTGCCGTCGCCTTGCCGCCTCGACCACGCCCGGCCACCGTCAGCCGCCGCGACTGCCGGAAATCGCCCTCGATTTTTCCTCCGTTCCCGACGCGATTTCGCCGCCGTCTGCGCCGGACCGCCGCCGCCGTGACGTCGGAGCTTCTCCCTCGACCTCCCCTACCTTTCCCCTCTGCTTAGCGCCGCCGTCGAGGGTCGGCCGTGGGTCTGATCGGAGCGGCCGACCGCCCCGACCGCACTCGACGCCGCCGTTGGTGGCCATCGCCGCCGCGGCTGCCCTCGTCGTCACCACCATTGGGTTCAGCTCACCGAGACGGTGCTAACCCCTACCTCCGATTGCCTCGCCGGAGCAGTCACCGGAAAACCACCGGAGCTGCCGGAAAACCGCCGGCACAGTCGCCGGAAAACCGCCGACTCACCTTCACCGCCTTCGTCCGTCGGCACCGATTTCAGCGCCGATCGCGAGGTGGTTCTTCCCTTTTTTTAGAATTATTGCATACATGTTGTGGTCATAGTAGCATATTAGAATTAATTTTATTAACTTCATGATTTTGTTTAATTAATCGTGATTATGATAAACATGTGATGATTAGCGTAAATTGTGTTGTATGATGTGAATGCTTAGTAATGAAATTGTTAGTAAACCATTGAATAGTTAATTAAATGCTTGTTAATGAGTTAAATTATGAACTTGGACGAATTAGGTTTTTGCATGCTAGTATTAAGTTAAACGGATTAAATTGATTAACCCATTGTCACCTAATTAGAATAGGAATGCTTTGAAATTGGAATTAAAAGTGCTAGGTAATAAGTAACATATGAAATGATAAAATTATTAACTTGCTTGACAATTAGAAATGTAGGGTAATTGTCGAGATGATTGTCATGCTTAATTAGATAATTGTATGCATGTGGATATATTAGTTATATAGGCGTGCATCATATATGTATGGGCGTTAGTAAATAGTTATGTTCATGTAGGTTCGTTGCAGGAGCTCGCCGTCTAGGCACGAGACTGCGCTTGGAGCTTCTGACAGGTCCGTTAGGACACGCTTCTCAGGTTTTATCGCTCTATTCTATCGGTGATTTGATTTATTGATTGTAGGACGTGTCAGGTGGATGATTTATTGGACCCCACCTAACACGGGTCACTTGGTCGATGTGTTTTCGGAATTAATAACCCTCGAGGATGAGATCCCTCGAGTTTGTTTTCGAAAATAAGATCCACCTCAAGTTGCCTTCGGGCCTATTATAATAAATCCCGACCCAGCCCTATAAATAGTTTTATCGAGTTTTCAGTGAGACAAGAGAAGATGAGTCGACTGCACGTACCATGAGCGGATGCCGTGCCAGTCAAAGCGGGCTCTGGATTAGTGCCAGCGGACTGTTCCATTCCCGAGGGATCCTGACAACTCCGCGTTTGAGTTCCTCACACCCGGAGGACGTGGAGGTTTACGGGTACTGTTTAGTACAGCGCATGTCCGGACTTGTGGTTCAAAGGGTACTAAAGGCGACTGCCTGAGAGTGCTCGGTCTACGTGCTCAAGGCCAGGAGTAATATGGAGGTTCGGAGAGGGCTTAGGATGAAATTTACGTGAAGTACTGAAAAGAAGTGCCGAGAGCGGCATAGTACCAGATAGATCAGGATGCTGTTGAGTCAGCTGCTCGACGGCTCCTTTGTAGTTGCCCTTATGAGAGTTCTTGAGGAAGATATACGATTGTTTGATTTCCATGAGGGTTTGCCCTCATGTTCCAGTTTGATAATAGTTATTTCCGGACCAGTGACACCCGTTGCTGACGTTTTTCTACTATATGTAGGTGAGGATGATGATTGGTGTATGCCGGCCTCGACGAAGGAGTAGCGCTTGCATTGCACACACATACCTGGTGCCGCACCGACTTTTGTGTAAGATATGATGTGGGTTGAATGATGCTTGTGATATACATGTTGTGTACATATGCATGAGTTATGAGACTTGTAGATCTTGTTTAGAAATGTATGAATCTTCTTAGAAATGTTTTGGAAAAGTTCCAATGTCCAGGATGATCAGCTATGTGAGTTGAAATGAACAAAAACACGATGAACAGGAATTGCAAGTGGGCTAGCTGCCAATTACGATATGTGTAGTTGATTTGAAGTCTAGTGTGATATAAATTGTTGTTTTATGTATATACATATTGTGCTGTATTTTAACAGGTCATCCCCTTATTGCACTTTTAGGGGAGGCTCTGTCCGTTTTATTCTAGATTTTATGAATTTTATTGTTGTTTTAATTATTTTGGTGTGCGGTGATTATCATGACATTCACGTAGTATCCTGTTAGGGTTTTGCATCTCATTCATATATTGTTTGCGCATTAGCGGCGTGCTCCATCTTGAGACGTCGAGAGGGTCATGTCGTAGCCGTTTAGGTTTGGGTCAGCCAACTTAATCGGGTTACGAGTAGTTCGATCCTTTGTAACAGTTCTGGTCCGGGTTGAGAGTAAACCGGATTGGGGTGTTACAGTTACGCTCATGCACCTTGAGCTGGCAAGATGCATAGGCTACAACCTTATCCTTCTGCATTAAAACACAACTTAGGCCAATTCCCGAGGCATCTATGTGGACTACAAAATCCTCGTATCCGTTTGGCAATGTGAGGATAGGCGCCGAAGTTAATCTCTCTGTCAACATCCTGACATTCTACTCACATTTGTCCATCTATTTGCACAGGTCCTCCTTCTTAGTCAGCCGTGTAAGAGGGGCGGCTATGGAAGAGAAATCTTAAACAAATCATCTGTAGTATCCAACTAGGCTTAGGAAACTCTGAACCTTTGTAGGTGTCTTCAGCTATTCCCACTGGACTACTGCTTTTCTCTTGGTTGCATCTACTGAGATGCTTGTTGCTGAGATGTTATGACCAAAAAAATTCACTTGTGACAACCAAAAATTGCACTTCAAAAACTTCTCGTACAATCTATGCTCTCTCAGTGTCTGCAACACAATCCTCAGATGTTGCTCATGGCCTTCCTTGTAAGAAGAGTATACTAGTATGTCATATACAAAGACGATCACAAACTGGTCCAAATATGTCACGTTGTCCATAAATGTTGTTGGAGTATTTGTCAATCCAAAAGGCATGACCAAAAACTCATAGTATCTATATCTAGTATTGAATGCAGTTTTCGGGATGTCTTCTGCTCTAATCTTCAACTAGTTGTAACCAGACCTCAAATCAATCTTCGAGAAGATGATTGTTAAGCTCAACTTATTAAATAGATCATTAATACGAGGAAGAAGGTATCTATTCTTAATACTTGCACGGTTTAGCATCCTATAATCAATGCATAAATACATACTTTCATCCTTCTTCCTCACGAATAACAATGGTGCACCCCATAGGGAAACACTCGGTCTAATGAATTCTTGATTCAATAGTGTCTATAATTGTTCCTTGAGTTCCTTGAGCTCAAGAGGTGCCATCCTGTACAGAGCTCACTACCTCTGTCTAGGTGTCTCACTACATTCTTATAGGATATCCATCCTCGTTCTCTATCTCTACCTTGACCTTGGAAGAAAAAGTGGTGTCTTCCATGGCAGAAAGTCACTCTCTTTCTTAGGCAATCTATCATGGCCCCTTGCTTGGACATCCAGTTCATTCCAAATATCACATCAAATTCTTGTAGCTTGAACAATATCAAATCAGCTACAAGTTGTCGCCGTTGAATCTCAATAGGGACATTATGCACACACTTGCTAGTAGTTATCACACTAACAGCGGGAGTGGACACTAATAGTGAATGTCCTAACTCTTCTATCTTACATTCAATTCTACTTGTGTGCGTATATGAAATAAATGAGTGCATGCGGCCATAATCAAATAAGACTCGTGCAGGTACAAAGCCTACTGAAAGCGTATATGTCACGACTGTCATATCCTCAAGTGCCTCTACCACTATGGGTGCATACATCCTCATTGGCTGCTATTGTGTTGGGGCAGGAGATGCTACTGGTGGTACAGCCTGATTCCGAGTTAGCAGTGTCTGTTGTCTACCCCTTTGCTATCTAGCTTGCCCTGTAGCCATGTACCTACTCTAGTTGTGTCCCCTCTACTGCTGTCTCGGTGGTTGTTGGTCTCTCTGGCCTTGACCTTGGCTCTGTTGGCCTCTCTACAATTGTTGACGTTGGGGAGTTGGGAGTGCAAGTCTTTGTTGAGGCGCTGGGAGTGTCATCTAGTGGTTCCGGTCAGTTGGGCATGTTGCGATTTTATGCCCTGGCTGACCGCAAATATAGCATAACCCTAATGAGTATGCTGCACTCTGTGGCTCGATGTCCTAGCTAACCGCAACTATAACAAACATTCATGCTTACTTTGCACTCACCTCCATTATGACATTAGCAATTATGACAGAAAGGTGCATTGTTGCCCTCAACTTGGCCATCCATAGGTGCATCTGTTCGACATCTCTATATTGCTCTTTGCTCTAGCTTATATGACATTGGATGTTGCTACCTCTAGTTAAAATCCCAGCGAGGTGGAGTAGTTATAACTCACTCTACCTTGCTTGTAGCTCTCACTACATCACTGAAGGTAGAAAACTTCCTCTCCATATAGGCCATCCTGATCTCATGATGGAGGCCTTCATAAAAACAATCTATCCTTTTTCCTTTAGTGGGAACAAAATATAGCATACCCTAATGAGTACGCTGCACTCTGTGGCTCGATGTCCTGGCTAACTGCAACTATAACAAACATTCCTGCTTACTTTGCACTCACCTCCATGATGACATTAGCAATTCTGACAGAAAGGTGCATTGTTGCCCTGAACTTGGTCATCCATAGATGCATCTGTTCGACATCTCTATATTGCTCTTTGCTCTACCTTATACGACATTGGATGCTGCTGCCTTTGGTCAAAATCCCAGCGAGGTGGAGTAGCTATAACTCACTCTACCTTGCTTGTAGCTCTCACTCACATCACTGAAAGTAGAAAACTTCCTATCCATATAGGCCATCCTGATCTCATGATGGAGGCCTTCATAAAAACAATCTATCCTTTTTCCTTTAGTGGGAACCAAATCTGGTGTGAATCTCTCTAGAGCTCTAAACCCTGTCTCGTATTGCACCACTGTCATGGATCCTTGCTTCAACGTCTAGAATTCCCACTATGAATCCCAAGTGATATCCTCCCTAACATCTGGTGAAAAGTACTTTCCATCGAATTCCACTCAGAATTCCTCCCAAGTGATATCCTGAGGTTGATGGTAGGAAAATGTAGAATTATGCACTAAATCCCACCATACTCTTGCTTCGTCTTAGAATGCCCTATAATGATGCATACTCTGTACTCCATTGGACATGCAATACTACCAAACACTCTTATGGTCGATGATATCCACATGAATGCCTCTTCCCAAAGAAAGGTCATCCACCATTTTTCACGAACCTTTCATACTGCCACAATTCCCGATTCCTTGTATCCACTGGTCTATTCGACCCTTCTCCTAGCTCATATTGTAGAAATTGTGGTCCTGTACCTACTGATACACCGTCACATTCTGCAGTTCCACTTCTACCTACAATCTGCCTAAGTAGCCACTTCTACCTGCAATTCCACTTCTACCTCATATTTGAAATTGTGGTCCTATACCTGGTACTGTGGGTCCATTGACATCCGGTCTCATTCTTGACAGAAATGGGGCAAACAGAGGAGCCATTGTTGGAGTAGCCCTCTGTTGCAGTGGTGGAGGAGGCGGCGGCGGTGGAGGTCCCATGTGAACTATTCGGCTCTCAACTAGCCTCTTCATCCACTGCTGGTCTCTTCTTAACTTTGGCTACCAAAAGAGCTATCTGCCTAAGTTCTCTCCTAAATTCCTTTTGGTTTTCCTACATTTGTATCTGAACTTCGGCTAATCTGACAATCGCTGCATCCCTCTCTTGTTGACTACTTCTGCTACGATGACTGTCATAGCAAATGTCTTGATGACGGCTCTCACTATGACGACTAACTAAAATTGGCACATTGGTCTCTTCTGGTGGCACGGTGGTCTTCGCTCGACTAGTCGTTGTGTCACTATGACCATGGTTGGGACTGTCCTGTTTGAGCAATGGAGGGGATGGGGGGCTGATCTACATCCTACGAGTCTGTTTCACTATCTTGCTAGTACTCCCTACCCTAATTTTATCACACTGTCACACAACTGTTTGGTAAGAAAATATGCAAACCAAAAATATTAAGACATAAAAATACCTGTCAGCACAGCTCAGAGCAGCTTTCGGACACATGTAACCTGCAATGCATCTACCATCTTAATAAACCAAGAGTTAGCTCTAATACCACTACTGTAACACCCCATTTCAGTTCACCCGTGAACCACCTCAGACATGTTACTGGCGACCGAACGGTTCGCTAATCTACTTGATTCGGTTAAGCCGACCCGGACTACCATCGGCATCTCAAGATGGTGATGCAACATGCAAAGCATGGATGAGATGCTTGGGTTCTAATGTTGTCATACATGCATGCTATGATATATAAACAAGTATAAACAAACCAAACAAACAAAAAGTTTAAAAGAAATATCTATTTTTAAAGCAAAACGGACAAAGTCTCCCCTAAAAGTGCAATAGGGCCACCCTGTCAATAATAAGTGGTATATATTTATAACAATAAAAATCCACAAACACAGTCCAAACACAACATTTTCTTCACATTCCAATTATCATTACTTTCCTCATCATATGAGCCGAGTCTAAACTCCATAGCTCACCCTGTTCATTTTCCATTCTCTATTTCATTCACATGCAAAATATTTATAGTAGTTTACATAATATCATTTAAATTTCATCATCCACACAGTTCAACACACATCATCATCACCAATTACACTCAATAGGTACATGTGTGCACAATATCAGTGTTGCTCATCCGCAGTCACTGACAACGCTCATTCCTCATAGTTCTCACCTACAAACATAATAAAAGGGCATCAATAACGAGTGTTACCTATCCAAAAATAACTAATAACAAACTAGCATAGGAGAGCTGACCCTCCAATTGAATGAAAACATCATTATTTTTCCTCATAGAACTCCCATAAGGGCAATAACTAGGAGCCATCAATCTCGCGCATAAGCATCCCCTTTCTATCTCATCATCATTCATTGGCCACTTTAAACTATCCCTTGCATGGGAAAATCATTCTCTTTCCTTTCAGCCCTCTACATCTTTCATATCACTCCTTGCCCTAAGTATAGAGGCCGAGTAATCTCAGGCATGCACCTTCAATACCCTTTGAAACCCCAAGCCTAGGCATGAGCTGCATAGTAGTACCCGTAAACCTCCACACTTCTCCGAGTTTGAGGAACTCAAAGGTGGAGTTATTAGGATCCCTCGGGAATGGAACGGACACTCACCAATTCCAAATCCCGCTTTGACGAACACATGCCGTATCTCAAGACGTAGCTGTCGATTTTCCCTTGTCTCATGTCTCACTAAAAATGCGAAAAGATACATATACATAGGCCTAGATAGAGATTTTAATATAATAGGGCTCGAAGGCATCGTGAGTTGGATCTGAGTTTCAAAAATAAACTCGATGGATCTCATCCTCGAGGGTTATTAATCTGAAAATCTCATAAGACTAGATGGCCCGTGTGGAGTGGGATACAACAAATCCACCACTCAACACGCTAACTTACGTGTTAAAATAAAACATGACATAGTATAGAAGTCAAACTAGAAGTGAATCTTAAACAGACTCGGTAGAAGCTCTAATCGTGTCCACACGCCTAGGCGGCGAGCTCCTACTCCGTACCTACACATTAAACTAAAAGCTAACGCCCACTTATGATGCATTCACACATCCTATAGGCTACACACAACAATACATACTCACACCACATCATACATCAATCATACATAAGTTTTTCCTATGCTATGTTGCATTTACCTAACTAGTTCTTTAGCATTCATTTTAATACAATTCAATCAAGCAAATTCATATTTTTATTACAATAAAATATTTAACACGTCAATCCATCAATCCTAGCAAATTGTGCTAATAATTATCACTCTTAAGTAATTAAGTTAGAGTTAATTTACCTCACGCCATTAGCAATTGACGATGGCTAAGGTTTCGTTGTGTGGCTTAAGAATCAAATTTAGCACCCAGTGGCGGCGACGAATCGGCCGGGGTCGGTCAGCTTGTCTGATCGGTCCTTGGCCAGCCTCGGCAGCGGCACTGGGTATGGGGTGAACATTGGCGCTATCTCACGGCATCAGGTGTCATGGCGACCAAGCAATGACCAAGGTTGCTCAGGGTGGTACGACGATGATACGGCGGGGCACGACGGTGGATTGGCGGCTAGAAGTGGCGTCATTGGCAAGGACGGGGTGGCTGATCGGGCTTTGGGGGAGAAAAAGTTAGGGAGAAGTTTGGTGGTAGTTTCATGCATAAAACTTGACTCAACTCTGACTCAAGTTAAAAATAATAACTAACTCAAAATAAATATTTTAAAAAATTGAGAAAAATAGGGTGAAATCCCATAAAATATAATACACAAAATAACATCAGAATGATATGCTTTATAACTAATAACCTAATGCATTATTCGGCCTAAAAATAATTTTACGATCAAATACATAAAAAAATACTGCATATTGTCAGATACTCTGATTACTTATTTCTCATCAGCTTTCTGACGCTATTATCATGTACTCAGGTACACTTGACCTTCATCGCTCATAACCCACGATTGGTCTCGACTCAGCACGCGGTTAATGAAACTGACTTGACTCGAACTGAAAGCTGCACCACTGTTTCACTAATGTAAAACTTTAACTCGAATTATGAGTTTTACAATAAATTTATCAAGTTTTCAATGAGATAAGAGATAGTCAAATAGACTCGCACGTCCATGAGCGGATGCACGTGCCTGTCACAATGGGCTCTCAATTAATGAGTGGGTTGTTCTATTCCCGAAGGACCCTAACAACTCCACGTTTCAAGTTTTCTCATACCCAGAGAAATGTGGAGGTTTATGAGTACTATTTAGTACAGTGCATGTCCGGACATATGGTTCTGCAGGTACTGAATCAACTGCCTTAAAGTACTTGGCCTTCGTACTAAAGCCCAAGAGACATTTGGAGGAAAGGAGAGGGCTTAGGATATACTAGTAGTTCTAAGGGATGGAAAAGAAACATGAAAAATGCCGAGAGAGGACCCACGTAAAGTGGACCAATCAGACTGATTCGGTTCAATTTGATTCAACCCGAATTTAAGTTCAAGATCTTCTCGTGTATTGTTGTCCGGTGTTCCGTATGCATTGGTAGGGTCTGATCTATCATTTGAAGACCAAAACAATAGCACTTAGAGCTTCAAACTTGGGCACGCATTTTAAGGTAGAGTCCAAAGTGGCAAAAATTCACTAAGTCTTATAATTTGTAAGGAAACAAAAAATTAGTAGATTGTGAGTGTCATTCTCACCGTAAACTTACTTAGTGAATTAATTTGAACCCTATGATACCACATAAAACTTCCTTTGTGTTATTCTTTATGCGTGACATTTTATTTTTTTTTATTGTATTATTTTTTTGCGTGGTATGGGTGCCTCGATCCCACCGAACCCTCTAATTAAAAGCGAAAACTGATTCGTGGGGGCGGCAATCTTGCGCCCAAACAAAGGTGAAATTGATAAAAAGTGTGTTTTAAAAATTATTTTGTGATAAGTTTTACCTGATTTTTTCATTGTACTTTTTAAATAAAAACAACAAATATTTATTTAATTTTGACAAAAAATTCCCTATGCAAAATACCATGGTTATGTAAAATAAGTAATTTAAGTAATATAATTTGAGTAATAATCATCATAATCATCTTAAATTATATTAAGTAGACCTTATCTGCGAAAAAATGGAATTGCAATAAAATCAGAAACAAATTCCGGGTTTTTATTATAACTAAGAAGGGTGATTGATGTATGACATTAAACTGAAATTATTTAAAATTATGATGAATGAATAATAAAGGTAGGAAGTCGGGTACTGCAATAAACAAATAAATAGAAATAAAAAATTAATAAATAGTTATCAATTTTTCCGGTAGTAAGGATGTTAACAAAAACATGCGCGGATATATGTAATAAATAAATAAATAATTTATAGAGAAGAGTCTTAGTATGTAAAATTTACTATTGAGGGGACGAGTATTTATGTTTATTAGTTGAAGGGAATAAATTTCGATATGACAACTTTACCCTCAATTTTGAATAATAACAGCGTATCTTTAAAGGAACCAAAATTAAGGATTAAGGGTAAATTTGTCTTTTTAAAATTTATTACCTTAAAATGGCTAATATAGATAACAGTCCACATCATATAGTAAATTTTAGATAATAGTACCTTTTTCGTAAATTTCTTATTATTATTTTATCATGATAATTGTCATCAGGGAAGGAAGAGGTTGGTGTGATAGTTGTAGTTTGGGTGTCGTTTCCTCCTGCCCGGATCCGCCGACGAAGCAAAGAAGAGAGAGAGCCATCCTTGCACGCTTTTCCCTTCTTTCCTTTTCCGTTTGCTTGGCAGTGGCAAACCTTCCTTCTCCTTCTCCTTCTCCTCCACCCCAAAAAAGTTTCCTCCTTTTCCTTTCTCCTCCCCTCTCAAGAGGAAGAGAAGGAGAAAGAAGAATAAATAGAGAGAAGGGAGGCTCTCGATCTCTTTTGTTTTTGCTCTTTAATTTGGCGTCCGAGAGTAGGAGAGAGAAGAAAAGAGGAGGTTGGCTCTTGACTCTCCCGCTCTTTGGGCTTAACAGTTAGAGTTAGAGAGAGAAGAAAAATAAAAAGAAAGATGACAGTGGTGGAGAATAGTTTCAATTGGTGGCGGAAGGACATGTTCTTCTCCGCTGCCGAAGAAGTTCAGGACTCTTCCGACTTGTACGTCTTCTTTCCATTGTGCGGTTTCCCTTGTTTTTATGTATTGCTTGTTTCTGTTGTTTGTTGTTGAATGACTGTGTGTGTTTTTGGTTGCCCCCTAATCAGGTTGGAATCGGTGTATCGTGCGTGGGAGAGGGGAAGAAGAGATGGGTTTCCGAATGATGATGCCGAGGAGTTGCGCCTTGAGCTGCAGACCTCATTAGGGACCACCAAATGGCAGGTTTAGCCCTTTCTCAGAAACTCTCTGAGATTTTTTATTTTAAACTTTTTTTTTGGGGTCTTTATTGATTGTACTGTTTTTTCAATTTTGTGGATGGAAATTGGTTGATTGGATAGTTGGAAGAGTTTGAGAAAGCTGTCAAATTGAGTTATCAGAATTGTTTGCTGGAAAATTCGGTTGCGCGACACAGGCAATTCGTTGTCGCCATACAATCGCAGATTTCGCGCATTGAGAATGCCATCGGTGATTCCCTCGTTGAAGATGGCAAGCAGCCCTTCCGTTGGGTTCAGCTGAACGAAGATGAGTGTGACGACCTCGCTCTGTTTCTCTCTGCCCCTTCCGAAGAGTTACGGCAGGATTCGCAGAAGGATGCGAGTTACAATAATGTCGATGAGCTTGCATCTGCAAAAAACTGCGAAGTGGCGGTCACAGTTGGTCAAGAAGATGGAAAATGTGAGCTCGGCTTAGGAAGAGAAGTGCTTCCGTTTACAGAAAGGGCAACCTACTGTAGTGGGGAGAATTCTTCAACTGGCCAAAGGGATATTGCAGATTCATCTGAAGTTGGTGAGTGGAAGATTGTAATTGCCGATGAGAAGACGGATAAGAATTCATTGGAAGTATCTTCACTAATACCTTCTAATGGACTTGATTTTTGGGGTGCCCTGAAGAACACTGAGCTCGTCACAAAATTGAGATGGTTTAGGCACAGTTTTAGGAAGCTAAAGGATGAAGAGAACTTACACAAGAGAGTGGTTCCAATCTATTCTAACCTGCAAGGATTTCTCCCGTTTAGGCAGGTAAGAAAACTTCTGTCTGTCATTAACTTTCTTCAATCTTTTTAGCTTGTGTTCTTTAATATTCTTTCCGACGATGTTAAATATTAATGTATGTCTATTCTCTGTTATAATTTGCAGGGCTGTTATCAGCTTAATGATGGCAGTCGTGGTTGGTGTAAATTAAGACACTATTTTAGACGAATTGGAGCACTTCAGAGACTTGTTCAATGCTCACAGAGTTGCATAAAGTTTAGTCGTCCCCTCCAATTGGCTATGATTTTTACACTGATGATTATTTTTATGGGTAAGCTAAATACTTCTTAATAGCTGATTTTATATTTTGATGTGTACAATTCCATGCTATTAATTTACTGCTCTTGGTTTCTGACAAAAATGTTGCTCGGATAAGTTTATTTCTAATTTTTATTTTTACTAACCTGCTCGTATATTATTGCATGATTCACTTGCTGGAGTATGTGTTTAAGTTACGTAAGAAAAGGGAGACTTTGGAAAGGCTACTTCTATTTAGACATTGGTTGTAATGTAATATCACATGATTAAACCAGAAATTGGGAGCCCTATTTATAAGGAAAATTCAGCTAACATAATGATCAAATCTCAAAAAAAATTAGAATTAGATTTTTGGATAACCTATCTTTATAAAACATGAGCGTTGTATGAATTTATTAGTCATTTACATCTTTTCAGGGCTACTATTTGGACTCAATGCATAAATTTGAATCACGTATGTTCTAACAACTCCCAACCCTTAGGCAAATTCTTTGTCTCTTGTGCGGATTCCATAGTTCGGTTTTGTGATGATTCTTTCAGTAGTTTCTTAAGAAAAAGGCTGGACGAAAGGATATATATTTATCCGAAACTAGGATATCACATCAAATTGATGATAAAACCCATGCAAAGCTTAATGATAAGCTCTTAAGGATTAAGTATTTTTGCTAATGCTTATTCTTTTAACTGTCAAAAATGAGATGAAAGTTCAGCACTAGCGTCAAGGTAGTTTTATTCATGCCACTTCTGAGTATTTTTTGGGAGTTTGCTTTGGCCTTGCTCCTTGAACTTGAAAGTGAAGCTTTTTTGTGGTTACTTTATTTTTCGTCAGGTGTTTAGTGTGTTTTCTTCTTCTTTTCTTTTTCTATTTATTTATTTTAAAAAAATTGTTAATTCAAAATGCTGAAAAGGAGTTTCTTTCTTACCGAATTATAATGCAGTTCCCAATTTTGAACTCAAACTTGTATAATTTTTGTTGTGATGAACAATATGACTGGCAAATTAATTAGTGTTTTAATGCTAAGAAGTGGTCTTCCTAGCATTTGTTTGAAATAAGTTACTTCACCATATCTTTCAGATGCATGTTCTTTTGTTTTTTTTTGTTTTCCAAAAACAAAATTCAATTTTTTTGTAAAAAACAAAATACAAAAATAAGAATATCACTTTTGATTTTTGTGTGTGATATCGTTTTTTTTAAAAAAATAGTTTTATACAGTCACGGCAGTGTACTGATAGATAATTAATTGTTAGTTGCTTGATATTCAATTATTACATTTTATTAAAATACTAATTTTGAGAATTTTCTGTTTTAGATAGTGATCATCAAATTCAAATATCAATTATATGTGTGGCCTTGCTTTTGTTTTTAACAACTGTTTCATGTTGACTATACCAGAATACTGGGTTTTTTTGATAAATCAATTTCTGTTTAATGCTATTTAACTACATTTCATTTAAATTGGTCGGGATAACTTTTGTTTTTAGTTATTTTTAAAGAAAAGCATATGTACTTGTATTTACTAGATTTTTTATAATTGATTTTATATTTTTGCAGCCCCATTTGTTGTCTACTCATGAAGTGACTGGCCTTGCAGCAGTGGCTTGAATTGGTTCCATTCCTGCAGCTTATGCTCTACATCTTTGAAGTAGAAACTTTTGTCTGTCTGTACTGCTAAATTTATCAGCTAATCACAGCTTTATATTCCAGCTATTCTATATTGTCAAAATGTACAGTTAATTAAAGTGGTGCTGATTTTTTCATTTATTTTATAAGGTAAAATGGTAGTACAAACTCCCAAAGGGAAGCTAACAAAAAGATAACAATGTTTTCAAAGGTCAAGAGAAGATAACAAGTCTGAAAAAGCGCTTAAGCAATTATATCTAAAAGTTTGAAAGGAAAAGGCAAGGGTTGCTGTTTTTATAAGTGCATATTCTTCGAAGTTTGCTCCAGTGTATGATAAATGGTTAATGAGAATCGATTTATGGTGTTATGGCTGATTATAAACTTTTAATATGCCCCGCCTGGTTATTAAGTCTTATTTTTCTAAACTATTCAGATTGACGGCCACCATCGTATCGTTTCACACTTGGAAATTTTGTTTTAAAAAAAGGAATATCATAGCTGTAGTATGTTTCAAAGTGTAATTTAATATAAAATATAAATATCTTATTAGCTATCATATCAATAAGTACGGGATATGCTTGGTTTAGTTGGGTCGAACTAGATTTAATTAGATTTTAATATTATAAACAAAATATTTTTTATAAAACATTACAAATATTTTTTTATAATTATTATTAACCTAATTACTGGCTAAATTCCATAGTTTTCAATGATTTTCAACAAAAAAAATGAATTTTTGAAAAACTGTGTTTTAAAACCGAACACAAATTTGAATGGTATGAAAACCTAAACTATACCTTGAAAAGGATACCAATCAAATTGATGGGTATTTGTAACTATCATTTATTGTAACCTATCACTCAGTGTGGCTCACCCGGTGCTACATACATTCATGCTACATAAATGAAACTAGAAATAAATGACGAGGTGATTTATGGTCTTATTAAGTGCAAAAGTTATTATAATTTAAATATTTTTAAAAATATTTTCAAAAAAACCAAGACTAAGGCCCAATCGAGGCCTAACCAGTGTTGTGAAAGACGGAATCAGTGATTGAATCGGTTTTTCTATAAATTTTGAATCAATAGAACTGGTTCAAGAGTGATTCGTGATCTATTTCCGGTTCAAGAGTGATTCATGATATATTTTGAATCGGTGGATTATATACAAGTATTACTTAAAATTATACCTCTTTTAAACTTAAAATAGAACATATCCTATATGGAGACACGTGGGGTGGATTCTTTGAAAAATAAATACTCCCCAAATAGTTTAAGTCTACACTATCATCTCCCCACTATATAAAAAAATTGACAATTAATCAAAATTGTTTTCAAAGAAATCATTGCATTTTAAACACAAATATATTGTAAAAACTATAATTCAAAATCTTTGGATACTAAGAAAGATAATAAGAGACAAAAACAATAATCTTATAACGCAGGGAATATGATTTTACAAACTTAGAAAAAAAGTTACAAGATAACTTTGAAAAAAAATGTCAAATTATCAAACACAATGTTTTCAATGATTGCCGGCAAAGAGTCCATGGGCCATATTGGCCCAACTTCGAATTGGAAGAGTCCATTGACATTGAAAACTCGTAAGCTCTTCTGCCATCAACACCTGTCTTCTAAAGACACCACCCATACTAGAGATTGCAAGGCCGCGGAACTCGTCAATGCATCGCCGGCACCGCCGCAGTAATGCCCGCGGCGATCAAGTGCTCGCAACTACCATGGCCTACGGCCCTACTGGATAGAAGATGGCGTTTTATGCAACATGTCTATTGGCGACAGTTGCTGCAAGCCCAACTGACCCAGGTTATCGGTTCTCCTCGGTAGTAGCGGTGGTGGCCAGGCGCTCATTCGAGCTTGATTCGCTTTTTCAACTTTTCTTTTTGCGAAACATGGTACCTTGCATTAACTTGGTATCAATACTGCCACAAATCCAAGACAAAGAAAGATCATATACATGCGTTGAAACAGAAAGAAGAACACTTCCAACACGACTTGAATTTCTACAAATGAGGAAAATTAAAAAAATTATGGCTTCATAACACAGCAAGAAGAATGAGAAATCAAAGAAATACAGAAAAAAAGGTAGTAAAAATAGATTGAAAGACCAAAAATTGTAAAACAGGGAGATGAGAAGCCATTTTTATTAATGGAAGAACTCTTCCTTGCCCACTTTTTCTTAAAAGTTGGTAAGGAAGTTGCCAGTTGTGAGGTGTAAGCCCATTAATACTTTCTATTTCAAAAACGCCGCTCAGATGCGAATTTTTAAGACTGCAGAATCGGCCCAATTCGGCTTCAAGCGGCCGAGTTTTATACCCATTTTCCGATTCCATATTACTCTGTACTCCTGACACGGAAAGTTACCGAACCTAGTTGATTAGTAATGAGGATGATGTGTGCAAATAGATTCATAAGGCTTGATTTAGCATTACCCAGTCAAATGGAAAAGTTAAAAAATGAAAGTATTAGCTCAATGAACCAACCGAAGGTTGGGATGAAAATGAAAGGTTTAACATCATAACAATCACACATATGTAAAGAACATCTAGATGGTTCATGCACTGATAGTTGAATATAAATCCAATCTTTCATGGAATAATAAAAAAGAAAAAAAATAAAAGTGGGTCATACGATCAAACCAAGAATAGATTTGAGAACCATAGTGAAAGACCAAAAGTTCTTTTCATATCAAAGAAACATTTTGGTTTGTCCATAATTGGTTTGGAAAATAGATGGACGCACAGGGCAGGATATGACGAGATTCACGGTAAATGGTTTGCAGGTGATCAACCAAACAGCTGCAAAAAATTGAAGTCGCTTATTAACTTGCGTTTGCTGCTTCAGCTCATAAGCATGCTTCTTAAAACTATCCGCTATGCATACCTTTTAGCCACCAACTGCCCTCAAAAAGGGTGAATGCCGGAGAGGCTTTTGCAAGTCCTGTACAAAACTAGGAATACCTCAAGGAAGAAGCACAACACCTCTCTCTACTTGCATTTATGCCACACAAAATGTCAAAAGAAACTATATATACAGTTCCTTAGTCAGGCACGTACAGGGCTTTTCTCCTTTAATAAGAAAGCAAGAAGCAGGTGGACATTTACCTGCGTATAGAAGCTAAAACGGCAGAAACAATATGAAGATGCCCAGTCACAACAATTAATCCAGGGTGTTTTGTGGTTCGTGACCTAAGCAACTCATTGGCGAGCTTTATGGATTCAATGACGCTTTTGTCACGGCATTCCGTGATCATTGGAATATTGTTTGATTTACTTTGGGAGGACAAAAGGTTTTGTTCATAATCATACTTAGTATCTATTGAGTTGTCTAAATCCACATTGTTAGCGGCACGAATCCAGGAATCCTGCAATAACGAAGCTGGCAATATGCGAGATCCTCCTCCAGCAATGTTGACTTCTTTCAGCACAACCACCTCCGGTTTAACACCTAAAAAATGCATTAACAATTAAACACAAACACATACACAAGTAAAAGAAATGTTGAAAATCAAATGTGTTCTACGTACACGAAAAACAAAAATGTATTCAAACTGAATACTTGAAAAATACATGATGTTGAACTCACAGTAAGAATGTACTTCAAAGTAAAGTTATCGAAGTTTACCCAGAAGAAATAGCTTTGCAAATGCAAAATTATCTTAATCACAAGCCATTGCCACAAAGACGACCACTGGGAGATTTTCATGAACCATCCTGTCTGTATCTGCTAAAGACTTTGCAGATTCTTCTGTATAAGCTGGCACATAAAAGACAAAAATCACTCCGAATCACGAACACAGTCCAGGCAACTTATTGGTGCAATAATATATATTACCCTCATCAATCAAAATTGATAAGCTAGATAGTCCTACTGCCTCAACCTCTCTAACTGTCAGGAACTGACTTGTTCCAAGTAATTTGAGTACTCTCGATCCCATTACGAATAAATTGATATGATGCTCGCCAACCTATATTCCAAGTATCATGGCAACCAAACTTACTTTTTAGGTTTTTAATCTGCGGAAATCAAAGTTTTTAGGAAGAAGTAAGGTCTTCAACTTTCTTAAAAACCATGTTTGTAATATCAGATAGTGATATTTATATCAAATGGCCAAAAAACCAAGATACCATAGTTTCATAGGAGGCATAACACTGATATTTGAAAACTTTCAGATGCGCATATAACATTTTAAATAAGTTCAGCTGAAACACATGCAAACAAAACAATTGGACTAATAATATATTTATAGACATAAGTTAAAAAAAATTATATGAAAGTTCTGCAATGACATTACCAGAAAAAATTAATTATCCAACCAAAAGAAAACAAAATGTCAAGTTCAAATTCTAAATGAAAGTCTCTTTTCTTTGTTATTTCGATAAAAACCTTTTTCACAAAAAAAGGGGCCATGTCTGAAATTTTCCAATATAGTCGATATATCTTCAAACATATCACCAATATATGTCCTGCGCGTAAAAAATTAATTTTCCCCTGCATCATGTCAGCAACTTGTTGATACCAAAAAATCACGAATATTATCCCAACAATATGACTTACGTACCTTGTTGAAAAATCTAGTACTTGTCTTTTCTCAATGTTCTGTGTCGCTAACTAACGAATTTTTCGCTAATAAACCTAAGTCTTAATTGAAAAAGACATATTAATGAACCATAATGAAAATTTTGTTCTTTCAAATGGCAGACACGCGTAGACAATCAGGCCAATCTACTTAGTCAAATTCAAACATGAAAAATGTATTGACCCAGATCCTAGTGGCCATAGAAGGAATGGTGTAGGCTTCAACAAATGCTAACTTTGCTATTTAGAATATTGTACAGCGGTTGCTGGGAGTGGTAGTTGGGAATGGAGCCTCGAACTCGGGGGCGGGTCCCAGTGTAACCCCAGGTGGTGGTCAGGGAGTGCCCAAGGGTGGGCTGGTTTAGTGGACTCGGGTGAGTGAGGGGAGCTTCCAAACCCAGTGCTACCTGTGAGATCCCTCAGCTTAGTCTAACATCTAATACCTAGTAGGATAAGATCATGTTTATAAGTGAGAATGAGACTAGAGATTTTTAATTTGGTTAACCATTTTTAAAGAAATGACTAGGCCCATTAGGTTACACTTTAGGCTAGGTCGTTACAAATAGTATCAGAGCAACCTAATTTCATGTTAGATGGTGGGCTGGACTAGGGACATTGGGTAAGGCTGCCGGTCACAGGCCAGAGAAGGACGTGTGCTGAGGCTAGTAATGGATCAAGTGTAGGAATTTTGGGGTAAAAATTCTTAATGTAGGTGGATTGTGAGATCCCTCAACTTAGTCTCACATCTAATACCTACTTGGATAAGATCCTATTTATAAGTGGGAATAGATTATTAATCTTTAACTTAGTTAACCACTTTTAAAAAGATGACTTAGCCCATTAGTTTGCACTTTGGGCTGGGTCGTTACACTACCAGTAGTTCGACAAGTAGTGCCACCAATTGCTAATGATAGTGACCGCTATACTGTGAAAAAGTTTTGGAAGAATGGAGCAGAGGTGTTTGTTGGAGGGACTGATCCGATGAAGGCTGAGAGTTGGATAGACATCACAGAAAAAGCTTTTAGGGCTCTGTTCGTGCCCCACCGCCATCAAGTGAGATTGGCAATGTGCATGTTTTAGGAGAAAACATCTTACTGGTGGAAGTCCATGGAGAAAACCACATTTTATCAAAGTGAGATTTCTTCCATCATTTGGGCAAAATTTGTACCAGCCTTCAATGGACATTATTTCTCGGAGTCTGTTGTCCAAAAGAAGGCGCTGGAGTTTGCCACCCTAGTCTAGGGGGAGGACTTGGTTCGGGAGTATGCTAAGAAGTTAATGTAGTTGGAGCATTTTGCACTTGGAATTCTGGCAACCAAAAAAACTAGAGCTGACAAATTCTTTTAGGATTGAAGCCGAAATTGGGCAGTGAGATTGCCATGGAATCGAGGAGTACGATAACAGTGGTGATCAACTCGATCACTACTCAGGAGTTGGTGTTCGAGTACGGGCGTGCCCAGAAGCAGGGGAAGCTTACTTTGTAGCACAAGCAAGCTAACCCTCCCATTAACTAGAACAAACCAGCAGGACACCAACAGCAGAGCCACCAAAGCAACACATAGGGAAATGCAGGGAGCCCCATAGGTGCTACAACTGTGGGAGGACAGGACGCTTGCAGAAGGAGTGTTGCCAGCCTCCGAAGCAGCAGTAGGAGCACCCTGAGAATGGTAAGGCACCAGCTCCTATCTACTATGTGGTACTTGCATAGCCGACATATAAGGGGAAGGCAAAGCTCTATGTGGTTGAAGTCGAGGATACCGAGGAGGATAGATGCACCATTCAAAGTACAATTCTAATCCAAGGAGTCATTGTGGATGTTTTATTTGATTCGGGGCATATACACTCATTCATTTCATCTCGATTAGTTAAGAGTCTAGGACTCCAAGCATCCCCATTATCCAAGTCCTATAAAGTCACTGCTGCAACGGGAGACTGTGAAGTCACCAAATTGGGAGTGACTAACCTATCCTTAGATATACAAAGAAAATCCTATGTGTGGAACTTTATCATGTATGGGCTAAAAAGGCATGATGTATTGGTAGAAATGGACTGGCTGTCTGCACACCGGGCTTTTCTTGATTGTGAAGGGAAAAGAGCGGTGAAAAACTTTGTAATTCTGAGATGGGTTTCATTTTCCAAGGGTCATTGCTTGATCCATCTTCTTGTATTGTGTTGATTGGTGAGGCAATTGAGTTGTTGGGTGAGGGATGTAAAGCCTTTACGATTAACTTAGTTGAGTCTTAGTCCAAACCCAAAGACTTGACCATGATGCCTGTGGTAGCAGAGTTTCCTGATGTGTTCCCAGATGAACTCCCAGGGCAACCTTCTAAGTGAGCAGTGGAGTTTACCATTGATCTAGCACCTGGAACAACACCCCTTTCTAAAACACCCTACCATATGGTTCCTATAGAACTTAAAGAGTTATAGAGTCAACTAGAGGAGTTGTTGTAGACAGGTTTCATCCGACCAAGTACTCTATCGGAGCCCTTGTTATTTTTGTGAAGAAGGACTGATCGCTTCGATTATGTATTGAATACCACCAACTCAATCAGGTGACAATCAAGAATTGGTACCCAGGATCAAGGAATTGACTTAGTCCGACAAGGGGCCACACCATTAAATTTTTAAAAGATTAAATACCTGCCCCCTATGCAGAAAGGGGTGACAAGGCGTAATGACACAAGAGGACTCATTATGCACTTGTGATACCGAGAGGGTGAATCAATGACAAATATCAGTAACTACATGTTGTGAGCTATGTAGCATGCATGCATATATATGGTATTGTAGTTGGATGGGGCGGCCACCCCTCCTAGTATAATTGGAGCTCGGCATAAGCTCATAATCACTATAAAACTTAATAAATAATGACGTGGAATATATTGACGCGTTTCTTGTAATTATATGACTAAGGGTTTTATCACTGATGCAGTTTTGTGACCGTAGGTGAGCAACTTCAAACTAACAGTTGATGGTGTGGTTGGTAATTCCCTTACCGGCTGTAGTTGGAAGAATTGGTGAATAAAATTGGACTTCTTATATATATTATTTGAGTTATAATTGTGACTATGGGAAACGGTTTGGAGGCTATGAGACTTTACTTTTACCTAGTTCATTTATTTTATGTCAATGTTTGCATGTTACATCTTATATAACATAATTTATTATTATAGTTAATAATTTCTTGAAAATGTTTAAATTATCATGGTTTAAATTATTATTACATCTTATATAACATAATGTTAAGTATTCCTACTTACTATCATTTATTTATACCTAATGAATTTTGTTTTTTATATCCTGCATATTTTTAAGTAACCACCAGCTGGCTAAGGTGGATCGTTATAGAAAGAGTGAGAGATTCTAAGAGTTTGGAGAGAGGAAGCCAAGAAGCCAAGCTACAAAGATCAAGCAGTTGAGAAGATATCGTGCTGAGGCCTTGATGAACCAAATTTGGATTTTCTCATTTCTTCATCTTCTTCTTATTGTATTTATTTCTTGAAGTTTATAATGATAATGTTTAAAACTTTCATAAGGTAAAAGTATTGATTTGGGATGAACAATGGTTCCTCATTGATATATGATGTAGAGTTGTTATTTTCTACATATTTATATTTGATCAAGGTATTCTAATCATTTTTAATGATTCAAAAACTTAGCTAACTTTGGCATGCTAAAGAGAATTAGTTTTACCTAGACATAGGGAAATTGAAGATGTAATGGTTTGATTAGTTTATGATGTTGAGGTAGACATACACTTGATGTCATAAATATCCTAGTGGAGAAGTTAATCCATAACCATCTCTTTGTTCTCTCCTGCACATACATATAATAAGTCATAAAGTGGATTAATCGAGATAGGTAATAATACGTAGGGACAATTCATTACGATTTCCTTTGTTTCCTCAGATGTCAACCCTAATCGAACTATAAATTGGTTAAAGTGATAACTCTACATTGTATGTTAATTTAGTGAAGTTGAACATCCTACATCTCTTATTTAATTAAAGGAACATTTTTGTTTCTCCTGGATAGATAAAATAGAATATTTGATAGTTTCTTTTTAAGTTGATGTCTTTGCCTTGATTGATAGTCCGAGTTAGAGTAGATTTTCTCATTGTTTGCTGCTATTTTTGTTTCTACTTTAATTAATTAATTAATGATTCAACTTAGAGTAAAAGTAAGGTTAAACATACAATTCCTCATGAGAACGATCTCTACTCACTACTTTATTACTTGTTTGACGCGTGCACTTGCACGAAGTATAAAATATGCAACAAGTTTTTGGCACTCATTGTTTAGTTTTTCCTTATTGATTGCTTGAAGTGTTTAGTGCATTTACTTGCTAATTTTGTAATTTTGCTATTTCAAGTGGTGTATGCACAAGGTGAAAACATAGGATCTACTACCTTTTGATCTAGAGGTAGAAAAACCTGCAAGAGAAACAGGAAAGAAAGAAAGCAAGTCATGACACACAATCTTGGTAACAATGCAGGACAAGTGTTTTAGAATTCATTTGAGGCTAATGCCATCAATAGAGTTTTAGCAGATTTTGCTATTCCTCATTTGTATAAATTTAATTTGAGTATTGTGAGGCCTGATATCCTTGCAAATAATTTTGAATTGAAACTTGTCATATTTCAAATTCTTTAATCAGTGCGTCAATTCAATGGATTGTCGAGTGAGGATCCTAAGATGCATTTACTCAATTTTGTGGCTACTTGTGTTATAAACAACATCAAGTTTCAAAAGATGCAATTTGAAGTATTTTCGACCATCTAGAATTGTGCAATTTAAGAATGAAATCACCGCTTCTGTTCAAATGGAGAATGATTCTTTCTATGGCATATGAAAAAATTCAAGGATTTGTCAAAGAAGTATCCTTATCATGGTATTCAACTGTAGGTGCAAATTCAAACATTCTATCGTGGATTGATGTGCCAAACCAAATATATTGTTGAAGCAGCCATGGAAGGATCTATCATGACCAAGATATATGAAGAAGCCTATGAACTAATGGAGAATTTGGCTTTTAATCATTATCAAATGGCTTATGACAAACCTGTAAGGAAGCCCACACCAGAAGTTCTTCAAATGGATGCCTTCAATGCAATCTCCCCACAAATTGCACCTTTGAGTAAACATAAGCAAAGTCTGGGAGTTCAACCTTAGGCAAATGCCCAGATGGCACAAGTTATGTCTTGTGAATGGTGTGGCAATGCTTATTCTTGGGATTAGTGCCCCTTACAAGCAAAACCAACTAACTACATTAGTAACTTTAATAGAGTCATAATAATCTCTATTCTGACACTTGTAAATGGGTAGGAAGAATTACCATAATTTTAGAAGAGTGGAAATCAGTCTAGTAGGCAAAAGCCTCAATCTCAGCATCAAGCCAAGTTCAATCATCACCTACATTTCCAGCCAATGCTCAGAATAAAATGTAGTAGCTTATTGAGAAAAAGCTATTTATGGAATAAATATTCATATAATTTATATAGACTCAACAACAACGGATGCAAAGTCAACAAGCAGCAGCGAGGGATTTGGAAATCAAATTGACCAATTGGTTTTGCTTTGAACAATAGACCACCTACTAGACTTCCTAATGACACTCAAGTGCCTAGAACGGAGGCTGAGAAAGAGTATAAAGTAGTGGAATTGAGAAGTGGAAAAGAGTTATCTAATCCTTACAAAGTCCTTGAATCAGAGAGTAAGAAAGAAAAAGGAGGCCAATGCATAGAAGAAGAGGAAAAGGATGGATTGGTAGTGGTACAAAAATTAGTTTCCCAACCTACTTCTGCTAAGTATGTTCCAAAAATTCCTTATCCACCAAGGTTACAAAAGAGTAAGCAAGATCAGAAGTTTCAGCAATTTTTGAAAATTTCAAGAAGTTGTCCTCTTAACGAAGCATTGGAGTAAATGCCTGCCAAATTTATAAAACAAATCTTGTCAAAAAAGAAGAAATCAGAAGAATTTGAAACAGTGTCATTAAATAAGGAGTGTAGTGCTGTAACGACCCGGCCATTTGTCACAACATTGTGGGCCTAGCTGGCTAGGTGTTACTCACAATTAAGCAAATATGTCTAACATTTTTATTTAACAAAAATATATATAAAGATCCCACAGTCTTAGACCGTTTCCCAGTAGCCACAGTTATTTCTCAAATAAATAATAAAAGGAGTCCTCATATTTATTTTGCTCCATGCCCTGGTTGTCAATCACCTACTTTCGTATCTGCACACCTGCGGAGGCAATTCCGCGTTAGTGATTGCAACACTAAGTAGTATAATAGATAAAACAAATCAAGTACATTCCACTATTTCCTTATGTTTATTTTTATATACGGTGGAGTGATTCCGCTATACTCCAAAACAATGCGGAGGAGGTATCCGCTGTGATCCATACACCCCAGCCGTAGCCCTTTTGTGGGGAGGCTACCACTACCGTCTCCAGTGCCAGTGCCTCGCACACCCCGACCGTAGCCTTTTTGTAGGGAAGCTATCACTGCACTCAGGTGATTGCTACGCCCCGTTTGTGGGGAAGCTCTCACTACCAATTCTAGTGTCAGTGCCTCGCACACCCCGGCCGTAGCCTTTTCATGGGGAGGCTATCACTGCACTCAGGTGAATGCTACGCCCCGTTTGTGGGGAAGCTCTCACTGCCAACTCTAGTGCTAGTGCCTCACACACCCCGACCGTAGCCTTTTAATGGGGAGGCTATCACTGCACTCAAGTGAATGCTACGCCCTGTTTGTGGGGAAGCTCTCACTGCCAACTCTAGTGCCAGTGCCTCACACACCCCGGCCGTAGCCTTTTTCATGGGGAGGCTATCACTGCACTCAGGTGCGATGGAGGAATCGTTGTGCCTTGCTCACCCCGGCCGTAGCCTTTTTATGGGGCGACTATCACTACTCCAAAATAATGTCGATGCATTACACAATTTACGCACATAATACGACCCTGTGTCGGACTGAGTCAATTCTTTGACCCCAGTTGCACTCGGTGCATGGTGGTCGAATCTGGGCTCAGGCCGACCTAGGCTACCAACAAGGAAAATATGATGTTCTACCTATTATACGTACCTGACTTGTGATTTCGTCTGACTGTGAATCGTGAACCCTAATCTGAATGAGGGCATAAAATTATACATTAGTATAATTTATTTTGCATGAACCTACATGCAACTTACATGACTAATATACTATCAATTTTAAATGATGTAATTAGTTCATGTTAGTCTTCATTTCTTATTAAATTTTCAGCAATTCTAATGACAATTAATTATTAATTATCATTATCCAAATCCCCATTATCTAATTGATAATTTAATTATTAACATGTCCATTTACAAAACAACTAAGCAATCGACAAGAACCCCATGCATAAGACGCTGAAGATCTAACAACTTGGTAGGGTGTCTTCAACAAACCTTGCATGCAAGAATCCTAATGGAAACAAATAAGATGAGGGATGAAATACTCACACAGTAATGGGGAGGTCGCCTCGGAATGGAGATGAGGGATGAAATACTCCCTCCTCCTGCATATATATACACTTCAACCATTCCCTCCATTAAATTCTCATACCCCATCATCCATTAGCATTTCCTAGGTTCAACGAGCCCCTTCATTAAATTCTCACACCCCATCATCCATTGGTATTTCCTATGTTCAACGACCCCTTCATTAAATTCTCACACCCCATCATCCATTCATGAATAGGTATTTTCTAGGTGACCTTAAGTCGAACCATGACCGGTCGACGATAACCAACCATATCAGTTCATCCATATTTATTTCATAATATTTAGGTTCGAGTCTTGTAATAAAAATCATAGTTTTTACAAGTGCAGTGTTGCAAAGAAAACTTCCTCCTAAGTTGAAAGTTCCAGGTCATTTTATTATCCCTTTTCCAATAGGATCCAATTTTTCAAATAAAGCATTTTGTAATTTGGGCACTAGCATTAGTGTGATGCCCTTGTCTATTTATAAGAGGTTAGGACCAGGAGAAAAGAAGCCAACAACTGTGAAATTGTAGCTTGCTGATAGATTATACATTTTCCCTAAAAGTGAGATTGAAAACATTTTCGTTAAGGTAGAAAGGTTCATCTTTTTAGCAGATTTTGTTGTGTTAGACATGGATGAAGATCATGTACCACTCATTATGGTTGCCCGTTCCTTGCAACTGGATAAACTTTGATAGATGTGGTAGTTGGAGAATTAATTATGAGAGTTGATAATGAACAAGTAGTTTTTAACATCTTTAAGGCAATGGAGTACCCTAAGTCTACAGATGATTGTTTTTCTGTCAATGTGATAAATGGGGTTGTTGTTGAAATTCAAGAAAAACACCGTTCATCATATCCTTTGGAGGAAGCTTTAGTTTCAGATGACTCAGATGAACATGATGAAGAACTAGCTGATATGGTAGCTTTGTTGGATGCACAACCAAGCTTGATTAAAAAATGTGTTCAAGTTGAGCATTTGCTTGTGCAAAATTAAGGAATCAAAGTGAATATACTATCTGTGATTTAACCTCAGGAATTAAAGCCTTTGATATGTATTTCTTGGAAACTTTCATCTTCTCCATGTTATTATATATGTTTCATTAACATCTTTACAAGAAGAAAATTTGTTGATAATTATAAGGAAGCATAAGCTATCTATGGGATGAACCATTGCTGATTTTTGAGGCATTTGCCCTAACGTTAGCATGCACAAGATTCTTATGGAAGAAGAACACAAACCTTTAGTGGAGCAAGAAAAATGTCTCAATCCCATTATGAAGGAAGTTGTAATGAAGGAAAACTAAAGTGGCTAGATGCTAGAATCATTTGCCCAATATCAAATAGCTCTTGAGTAAGTCATGTTTAATGTGTGCCAAAGAAAGGAGGGATAATTGTAGTACCTAATCAGAACATTGGGCTAATCTCTATAAGAATAGTCACTGGTTAGAGGGTATGTATGGATTATAAGAAGCTCAAGAAAGCCACAAGGAAAAATTATTTTCCTTTACCTTTTGTTGATCAGATGGACAGATTAGCCGATTGCTTTCTAGATGGCTACTTAGGGTATAACCAAATTGTTGAGGATCAAGAGAAGACCACATTCACATTACCAAATGAAATATTTTTTGTCGGAAGAATGCTTGTGAGATCCCTCAACGTAGTCCCACGTCAAATATCTATTGGGGTATGATCCTGTAATAAGTGAAAATGGATTATAGCTCTTTAACTTAGTTAACCACTTTTGAAGAGGTATTTAGGGCCATTAGTGTACTTTGGTCTAGGTCATTACAAATGATATCAAAGTCTCCTAGTTCCATGTTAGATGGTGGTTGGGGCTAGCGACGGGCGAAGTGTAGGAATTTCAAGGACAATGCTTCTTCAGGCAGGTGGATTGGGAGATTCCTCAACTTAGTCCCACATTAATACCTACTGTGGTAAGATTTTATTTATAAATGAGAATAAACTATAGATCTTCAACATAATTAACCACTTTTAAAGAAATCACTTAGGTTTATTAGTTTGTACTTTGGGTTGTATCATTATAATGCCCTTTGGTCTATGCAATGCACCAGCCACATTACAAAGATGAATGATGGAAATCTTCTTAAACTTGATTAAAAATGGAAGGGAAGTTTTTATGGATGATTTTTCAATCTTTGGGAGCACTTCTGATGAATGTTTGAAAGTTATAACTTAGTTTTGAACTAGATAAAATGTTATTTTATGGTTCAAGAATGGATAGTACTGGGACATAAAGTGTCAAGCAAGAACTTTGAAGCAGACAAACCTAAGATAGAAGTTATTGAGAAACTGTCAACCCCTAACATAGTGAAGGGTGTTAGAAGTTTCTTAGGCCATGCACGTTCCTATAGAAGATTTATAAAGGATTTGTCAGTTTAATGAGGCATGTTTGCAAGATTTTGAAGAGTTGAAAGTAAAGTTGACATCTAATTTGATTATATCTACTCCTAATTAGTCAATTTCTTTTGAGTTAATGTCTGATGCAAGTGACTGTACTATTGGTGCAGTTTTGGGGGGTGAGCGATTGAACAAGGTTTATCGTACCATCTATTATGCAAGTAAGACACTCACCGAGAATCAGAAGATTGCACCACAACTGAAAATGAACTATTGGCTGCGGTATAAGCTCTTTAGAAATTTAGATCTTATCTGATAGGCCCTAAGGTTAGTATCCACATAGATCATTTAGCATTGAAGAATTTGCTTGAGAAGAAAGATGCTAAGCTAAGGCTCATTTGTTGGGTTTTGTTATTAGAAGAATTTAACATGGAGATTCAAGATAAAAAAAGATCTGAGAATGTTTCCTGACCATTTGTCAAAATTGGAGAATGAGGAGAAAGTAGAAGAAGACTATATTCCAATTCAAGATAGTTTTCCAGATAAATAATTGTTCCCCGGTAAGTGCCTCAAACATACCATTGTTTGCTGATTATGTCAACTTCTTAGCTAGTCAAGTACTCCCATTAGACTTTTCACCACATCAGAAAAAGAAATTTTTGCATGATGCCACTTGTTACTATTGGGGTGACCCGTACCTTTTCAGAAGGTGCAGTGATCAGATTATTAGAAAATTTGTTCCAAAAGTAGAGATGCAAGATATCTTGTATCACTGCCATACTTTAGATTATAGTGGACATTTTGGATGACATAGAGCTGCAATGACGGTAATACAATCTGAATTATACTAGACAACATTATTCAAGGATGCTTGTAAAACCTGGGTTATTTGCCTGTTGGTTTTAGTGTTGGTTTGTGTGTGAACCAAGCTAAATAGCATGCCATCGGTAATTATTAACCGTTGACATATTTTAATGATTTGTTGATTTGCTTGCGTGGGCACTAGTTGCCCTTGTGTTAAATACACTCGGTCGGGCACTCTGTTGTCTCAGTTTTTCTTCTTAAACCTTTAGTGTGTTGGGTGTTGTAGATAGACCCTAGGACCACATCCCCATGTATCTAGTCACATCTCATTTGTGTCTTTGTGCTCGTGTCATGCTTTTCAGTAGAAATCCCTAAAACAAATCAAAATAGGGTGGGCGACTAGGCACCGATCCAACACCCTAGTTCTCAGCCAAGGTTTGATTTTCCCGCTTGTTTCAAACCATGGACATCTATGCACTGTACCAATGCATTTGTGCCTGTACTTACTTTACTTGGGGATGGTTTTCTTCCTCTCGGCATGTAATGACCCGACCCAAATTACAAACAAGCTAAAGGCCAGTGATCCATCTCCCTCCAAGGTGCCACAAACCGAGGATGATTATGATTGGCTTGAGAACTTTGAGGTCAAAGATGATAAGGAGGAGTCCCTGGCACTACCACATCAGAAGTAGACACAACCCCTACCGCATCCATCGTCGAGGAACTTATAGACTACATTAGACAACCTCATAGTGAGAGTGGATCACATGGTGCTTAGGATGGAAGAGATGAGGAGAGACCAAGAGGAGATGAGGAGGAGCCATGAGGTGCTCATTTAGGATATAGAAACACACTTTGGCTATACCTTCCACTATCCACCGTTGTCCCAGTTCACTCTATGCGCCTACCAAGGGAGGAGATGGTTAGACCTAGACTTCCTATTATAAACTCTTTCTCTTTTATGTTTAATTTTCTTTTTGAGATGGCAAAAGGAGAAAGTGATATGTCGTATTGGGCATAAGTCTTAGGGGAGTGAGCACAAATGTAGGGAGAGCTATTGTGAGATCCCTCAACTTAGTCCCACATCTAATACCTACTGGGAGAAGATCCTGTTTATAAGTGGGAATGGACTATAGATCTTTTAACTTTGGTTCACCATGTTTAAAGAAATGACTTAGGCCCATTACGTTTGCACTTTGGGTCGGGTCGTTATAGGTGGTATCAAAGCAACCTGGTTACTGTATTAGATGGTGGGCTAGACTAGGGACGTTGGCTAGGCTGCCGGTCACGGGCCAGAAAGGTCGTGGCCTGGGGCTAGCAACGAGTTGGACTAGGGACGTTGGCTAGGCTGCCGGTCACGGGCCAGAAAGGTCGTGGGTTGGGGCTAACAACGGGCCAAGTATAGGCATTTCGGGGACAAAATTTCCTAAGGTGGGTGGATGTGAGATCCCTCAACTTAGTCCCACATCTAATACCTACTGGGAGAAGATCCTGTTTATAAGTGGGAATGGACTATAGATCTTTTAACTTGGTTCACCATGTTTAAAGAAATGACTTAGGCCCATTACGTTGCACTTTGGGTCGGGTCTGTTATAGCTATGAGAGTTAAGTCATCTTTTGGAGTTGTATTTGTCATTTTGATAAATTAATGATAATGACTAGCTCATTTTAGTTTGTCAATCCCTTGTTGACCATAGCTTGCATGACATAATCATCATAGCATAAGTATTCTATCATGACATATTGTATTATTTTAAACTAACCTCTTGTGAAGGGTTGGAGCAATGAAGATTCATGACATACAAGGGAAAAACTTTAAGAATTGAAGTGTTGAAGATCTACATAGCAAACTTTAAGAATGTTTCATAAGGATTGACACTAATAACTTAGAAAGTTAACAACACATAGTAGTTATCCACATCAAAAGGGGGAGAATGCTAAACGTTGCTTTGAAGTGACAATACTTTGTTCGGGCGCGGGATCGTCCACCCTTGCAGATCGCGTCTTTTCAATCCTGGTTTAAGAGTTCGATGAGACCGAGGTGCGTTTGCAGCAAAAAGAGATAGTGCAATCAAAAAAAGATGTCACAGGCACAAAATAATGCGCAAAAAATTTTACGTGTTTCCTTCGGGTTCAACTTGAATCCCTAAATCAATCCATGGTAAGATTGGTACTTGCAATCCACTAATTTTCAATTCCTTCACAAATTATAAATCATAGTGAAATTTTTTCCACTTTAATTCTTTGACTCCACGCATAATTTATACCTTGAAAGCTTTCAAAAACTGGCCCTTGCAATGCTCTAATGAAGAATTTGACTTCTCTGCTATAACCAAAATTACCAAAATAAGAAAAATATGTCGGACACTGAGTTATACACAATCAATTCAAGCAAGGTAATCGATTAGTTGGTGGGTAAACAGGTAAGAATATCCATTTATTCTTTTCTCCTTCCCCCACTTCTTCTTCCTCTCTATTTCTTAGCAACAACACCGCCGACGTATGAGCTTCTTCTTCGGCGGCGATGACCTTTTGGCAGCTGGTCGAAGTAGGATCCAACAGAAGAGAATGATTGGAAACCGAACTCTGGTTGTCGATCAGCAATGATAGGTCAGCATTTCAACTCCGATGTTTTCTCCTGGGCTTCAAGAACTCATTGGCCAGCAGCGACGAAGGAACTCCCACATTATAATAGCAACGAGATGAGCAAGCGGTGATTCTTCAAATCAGTAAAATTCCAATCTTTATGTGACTCTGTATCTTCTTACTCTGGTCACAAGAATCTGGTGTGGCAGTAGTGTGACAATCTGGGCACCGGAGTTCCCATCTCTGGCGGGCAAGGCTCTCCCTTTCCTTCTACGACCCTTGTTTTGCAGCAACAACAATAATCCTTCCCTTTTGACAGGGCAGCAATGCACACCAAAGCTTCTGGATGGTATGCAGCAATTCTGAAACAGAGGATGGCGACAAACTCTCAAGCCACGGACAGCAACTGGGCGGCAGTCAAAAAAGCATGAGATTTTGATGAGGCCAGGCATCTAGAGTGTATCCAAGATGACAAGTTCTCTTCTCATAGATGAAGACAGCGATGTTCTGACCTCCTCCTTGACTTGGCTTAAAATAAAGTAGTGACAGAACTGCAACTCTCTAATTCACAGCCAACAATTGAGCCGGGTTGTGTCAAAGGGATGATGGCAAGGATTTTAGTACTCCAAAATGGCAAAGTAGCAACAGCAATAAAGAGAAAGGATGCAAAGACTGTACCCCTCAGCAAGGCTTCACCTTATGGTGATGGCTTTGGACAAGTCCAGGAGTAAGGTAGCAAGGCTGATCTTCAAGGCTTCAACTCTTACTCCAAATCCGGTGCATACATTAGCAATTAGGCTCAGCTATTTATAGAATTTTGAAAGCCTTTCTATTCCATGATTACAGGCGAAGAATCATAGGCTGCCCAATTTTTAAAAATTCTTCTCCTGTGATTTTGAAACCACCAAGACGTTTTTCTCCGAGGCACAGAAGTTATCCACATAACTGGATAAGTGCAAATCTCGGAAGTTATCCACGTAACCAGATAAGCATAAATTTGTGCAAACATTAGCCCCCTTGCCAATTTTTTGCCAACTCAGAAAGAAGAATCTGCAAAAATATAATTTGCATTTGTTTTTTGCTATGTACATTGTACATCAATCCATCTATGCACTATTTAGGCTTTATTCGATGAGGTGTGACCTCTTGTCACAGGGTCTTGCCAAAATTTTAAGTATCTCACATTAACTTGGAACAAGGAATCTCTATCAATTGCTGACAATTCATAGCAACCTTTACCAATATCTCGCTTCACAACATAGGGCCCTTCCCATGATGGGGAAAATTTGAACATTGGCAACCCAGCCGTAACTTCACGGGTGTTGCATAATACTAACATTTCAAGGTTGAACTTGAGGAGTTCAATGTCTTGGTTGTACTTCCTTGTCATTGTTTCATGATACCTTTTCAACTTTTCCCCTGCAGCATGATGATGCTCATCAATTGCTTCGAGTGACACAATTTTACTTGCTACATACTCCGCCTGCTTTGGTGATAAATGTGAAGTGGTGGCCATCCTTAGTGCCAGGTAACTCTACTTCTAAAGGCAAGATAGTTTCCATCCCATACACTAACAAAAAAGGTGTAACTCCGTTACTCACAAGTGCGGAAGTATGATATGACCATAATGCTTCAGATAACCTTTCATGCCAATCTCGTTGATTATCTACCACCATCTTTCATGATATTTGTTTTAAAATATTGTTGAAAGATTCCACTTGTCCATTAGATTGGGGGTTGTATGGTGATGATTGTACCATTTCAAATCTATGTTCGGCTAACTCTGCCACTTGCCATCCCATGAATGGCGTGCATTATCCGTAATAAGCTTCTAGGGAACTCCAAACCGACAGATGATATTTTCTTTGATGTATTGAGCAACACACTCTCCTGTCTGTTTCCTTGCTGTTTCCTTGCTGGTATTGCTTCACCCTACTTAATAAAATCCTAAGATGAACTTGTGACCCTTTGATGATAATGGATGCATGGGACTGATAAAATCAAGCGCCCAAATTTGAAATGGCCAATAAGCGCCAATCGCGTGGAATGATTCTGGTGGCATATGCCTTAAAGGTGCATGCAACTAACACTTCTCACATGATTGAGTAAAATCCATACAATCCTTATACATTGTTGGCCAAAAGTATCCGATGCGAGCAAAAGGTGATACAACCTTCTTCCACCTTGGTGCTCTCCACAAATCCCGTCGTGCACGTCTCTCATAGCCTTCAAACATTCCTCCTTGGTCAAACACCGTAGTAAGACTCCATCAAATCCTTGGTGATACAATAATTCCCCTTCAATTAAATGACGTGCAACAATTCGTCGCACTTCACAAGCCTTGTATCGATCACTGGGTAGTTGGTTGCCTGCCAAAAAGTTGATGATATCTCCATACCAATCCTCAAACTCATCTAGTGCAAAGCATTCAACTACAACACTTGACGATAAGACTACACCAGCAGGCGCATCATGACGAGCAAACCAAATAATTAGCTCTATGACTTCTTCTTTAGCAATGAATCTTGATCCCAATATGGTGAGTGCATCCACCATACAATTTGTATAGCGAGGGATATGTTCAAACATCATGTAACGACCCGCCTGTTCTGAGCCATGAGCCAAGTGTTAGTATATGAAACTAAACGTCTCATAAATTAATTTTTTATTAATTACAAAATTTTAAATAAATCCATAGCAATAAATTTAATATACAAATGCTAGGAATAATCTAAGCCCCATGAACCAAACCAAAATCCCACTCTCATGCAAGCAATCTAGAAAAAAATAATACTACAATAACAGAGTCCTCCAACTATCCCAACTCTACCCATCCTTCCATGCTCATACCTGCGGAGGCAATTCTGCGTTAGTGATAAAACACTAAGTCATATAATTACAAGAAATAATTAATCTATTCCACAACATCTGAATTACGTCTTTTAGTGATTATGAACCTATGCTGAGCTCTTAATATACTAGGAGGGTGGTCACCCATCCAACTACAATCTCATGTATGCGCACACTTGCTATGTGGCCCTTGGCCTGTAGTTACCGATATTTTCCATTGACTCACCCTCTCGGAATCACAAATGCATATGAGCCGTCTTGCGCCACTGCGCCCTGTCACCCCTTTCGGCATGGGGGCAAATATTTAATCTTTCAAGAATTTTAAGGGTGTTGCCCTTTGTTAGACTAAGCCAATTCTTTGACCCCAATTGCACTCGGCGCATGGTGATTGAATGTGGGCTCAAGCCGATCAAGACTCCCAAATCAAAATATACAATATTTCAAGTAATTATATGGACCTGGTATTGTGATAAGAAACCCACAACTATGACAGATGATCTTAAAGCATTCCCTTTGTGAGTCAAATGTGCTCACAAACTATCTAGAGGATGTTTCATTTAACATCAACAAAACTCTCCTTTATATAAAAGAATATGTGTAGAATTCAAGAAGCCACTACATTAAATTTTATTAATATGTGTGGAATTCAAGAAGGTATTGCATTAAATTTTATAGAAAAGAACGTAATCACAAATAATTATATTAAATATCAACAATTAGTTTCATAATGAAAAGTCAAAAACTTATTATTGACTTAATGTGAATGAATGTTAAATCGCACTCACAACTCCTAATCCCAAAAATTCAATAAACAAAATTTATTTAAAATCATTCATAAATATTATTGTACCAATATGATAAAGGTCAACATTGATTCTTAAGAATTAATTTAGTTAAATATTATTTATGGTTCGTTCTTAAGATTTACAAAACCCTAAATAAAATAGTCTAATTATTATTATTATTATTATTATTATTATTATTTTCAAAGTTTTACAATCTGCTCAACGTGGGAATTTTCGTCTTCGAAAATATAATAGGATAAGGAGAAAATCGGGGTTTTAGACATCACTTCTTTGAAATTCTTCAATAATTGCATCAAACGTGCCTTGTACACTACCAAATGTGCTTCCTTAACTTCAAAATTCCCTTCGGCTTGTTGGACTACCAATAATGAGTCACCTAAAACTAGCAAGTATTCCACTTTCAAATCCTTTGCAAGCAACAGTCCAAGCAACATTGCTTCATATTCTGCATTGTTGTTGGTGCAAAAATATGCTAAATTGTAAGCATGTAAATGCATCTTTCCTAAAGGCTCTACTAAGACCACTCGGGCTCCTCTAATGGGTCCTACTCCTCCGTGCATTCCCATAGCTGCTCCATCAAAATACAAAGTCCATTTTAGTAGTTCTTTATCCATGTTGAACTAGACTTCTTTTTTTTCTTGTGATAGAGCTGAATGGTTGGCGAGTAGCTCGGTAATTGCTTGACCTTTCACTGCTTTTTGTGTGACACACTTGATATCAAACTCCATTAACTTCCAAAGCCATCTTGCTGCTCTTCCAGACAAGGCTGGTTGTTGGAGTAGGTATCAAACAGGATTGTTGTGTACCACCAAATGTACTTCATGTGTGAGCAAGTAATATCGCAATTTTTGCAAAGCAAACACCAAGGCTAAACATGCTTCTCTATCTTTGTGTACCTTTGTTCAATTGAAATCATAGCTCCGCTTAAGTAATACATAGGTTGTTCTCTCCCAAGGTCGTCAACCTAGGCCAAGATAGCTGTGAGTGTTGCTTCTGTATGAGAAATATATAAGATGAGTGATCTATGTAGCAATGGAGCAAGTAAAGTTGGAAGCCTTAGCAATCCTGTCTTTTATCTCCTCAAAGGCTCGCTCACATGCTTCCCCCACTCAAACTTGTTACCTTTCTTCAACAATTGAGTGAGTGATAAAATTTTTGATGACAAGTTTGGGATAAACCTCCGAATATAATTAACCTTTCCCAAGAAGCTTTGCAATTGACGCAAAGATGTAGGTGGACTTATATCCCTAATAGCTTGAATTTTGGCAAGGTCAACTTGGATTCCTCGCTCGTGTACCAAAAATTCGAGAACTTGTCCTGATGAAAAACCAAAAGCACATTTTTGTGGATTCAACTTGTAACCACCCAGACTTTTTATCTGAGGCACAGAAGTCATCCACGTAACTAGATAAGTACAAATCCCGAAAGTTATCCACGTGACAGAATAAGCATAAATCTGTGCAAACACACTTCAAGCTCTATAAGTGCAAGCATAGATGATCAAGCAACTATTTGAAGATATCAAAGTTTAAAGATCAAAGGAAGTATTAAAGTATGGAGGACTTCGGTTACACTTCAGTCATGATTTCGACAACCGAAGGCATGGAGGGCATACCAAGGAACAAGAAGATTTAACCTTATGATGACCTTCAGTCAATGGTTTGGCTATCAAAGACCTACGGCTAGATGAGAAGCTTTGCAAAGTCAGACTTCCGCAGACCTTCCGTCAAGGGTTCAGCAACTGAAGAGGATGTGGAAGCCCTAGGGCTAACGCGACAAAAGGAGAATTGAAGTTGAGGAAACTTAGGTAGACCTTTGGTCTTAGGATCAGCAACCGAAGAAGTCGTGCCTAGTTTAAGTAAGTGATCAGGAGACCTTTGGTCAATTATTTGGCAGTAGATCGATATGAAAAGATTGCCAAAAATTGCCATTTACAAAAATAAATGAGGGGGATTCGAATCTCAACAGCTGCTATTTTGGGAGAAGTGTTGGAAATCTATAGATAGGGCTTTGCGGGGAGTATTTTGACACATTGTGGATGATATTGAACCCCTAAATCTCTCTTGACAATTTGGAAAGCTTAAACTTGTGTTAGGACTAACTTTGCCTATATGTTTATATTCATAGGCTTTAATTATGAAATCCCAAGAGAAAGGATTGTATGAGACTTGGCTAAAGTGTGTTTGCGCGTGATTTGTAAACTTTCAAAGTGTTGAGAGTGTGTATGACCTCTTAGCCTAGAGGAGGAGTGTGTTTTAATAGAGGACTCCCTTGGCTCAATGTGTGAGATTGTGAAGGGAGGCTTAGCTTAAAGTGGTGGTTGCTCTAAGGGTGTTTGGGGCTAGTTGCATGACTTTTTGGCACTTGGTATGTGCTTAAGAAGAAAGACTTATAGCTTGCAAAGTTCTTTGGTAGTTGGTACTTGTGACGGAAGGTTCGTTGGGGCCTCCTAAGGGGATAGGAGTACAAGCATTTCCTTAGCACTTGGTGGGTGCTTGAGAAGGAAGGTTTGTAAGCTACAAGGTTCTTTAGCACTTGGTTCTTATGAAAAAGGTCTTGTGGTTACTTGTAAGTACCCTAGGTCTGATTTTAATTAAATTAATTAAGCATGGGTAAAATGGTAATTTGGCTTTTAAAAACCTCCCCGCTTCCGCCGTCGCGCTCGCTCCGCCGCCCTCCGCTCCGCTTCCGCCCTCAGCTCCGCCACGGCCGTCCGACCACGCCACGGCCGTCTGACCACGCCACGGCCGTCCGATCATGCCGCCGCCCCGTTTCCGCCTCCGCCGTGCGTCCCTGACTCCGGGGTCGCCGCCCTCCGCTCCGCTTTCGCCCTCAGCTCCGCCACGGCCGTCCGACCACGCCACGGCCGTCCGACCACGTCGCCGCCCCGTTTCCGCCTCCGCCGTGCGTCCCCGACTCCGAGCTCGCCGCCGGCGGGGGTAAAGAGGGGAGGGTGGCATTCTCGTAATTAAAAGTTGACTCGAGTCTAACTCGAGTCAAAAATAATAATTAATTCTAAATAATTTAAAAAAATCTTAAAAAATATTTAAAAATATCATAAACTATAATACACAGAATAATATCAAAATAACATCAATACCTAATTTTAATATATTTATATTATGAATTGTTAAATTATTATATATGTGTATAAGTTAGTTGCCATAGTGACATTAAGAAAACCTACCTAACCAAATGACTTGTGGTTAGAAGAGAGGAGTATTAGTTGGAAACCTCTTTAAGAATCCTTGTGCATTCTCTCTTCCCTTCTCTTTTGTATGTCTTATTTTAATTGAGTTTCACATCTTTACACACTTTACTTAATTCTCGTGTGTTTGACTTGTTCGCTTTAGAGAACTAAGTGAATCAAGATCAAAGGTACTTAATAACTTAAATAATTTGATTAATTCGCCAAAACAAGTAACTTTTTGAGTTTGAACTTGGGTTGCCTCACACACCACACTTATTTATGTTTATTTTATTGCCTTGTTTATCTCTTTTGCTTATTGGTTGTCTTTTATTGGGCTTAAATTGTTTTTGCTAATTGCCTACTTGTGATCTTTATAAGGGTTTACGTATTATGGGATCTAACTTATTTGCTAAGTGATTTGTAGTTTGCTCTCTACCATATAGACACCTTCAACATGGGTGGTAGTTAACTCAGTCTTCTTTCGTGTTTTCAAATAATTCATGCCAGTTCAAGTTAGCCATAGTAAATCAAGTTAACAAGATAGTAAGATGGGATTTTCATGTTTTTATCAGATTTTAGGTTAACCTATCACAACTCATCAGTTAAGTCTCATGGGTAGAAGTTAATCAGCTTTTCATAGATGTCATGTGAGTAGTTATGTTTAATGTTATAATTAATGCTATGTTTAAAGCTATGTTTCAGTTCAGTTCATGTACAAGCTTATCAATGATGATTTATCGAATCGATTTTCCTTCGAGTCAAATTGACACGCAATTTAATTTTATTTTGCTTACTATTGTTTATTACATATGCAAGTAGAGGAACTCAACACTTAACTATGGGTACTGAGTAGAAAAAGTTATCTTTGTACACAGGTATAAAAAGACTCTAAGAGCGAAAGGATGAAGATACTCAACGATTAGGGGCTTGTTACTTATTTTGCTATATTTGCATTTAGGATAAGAGTTTTATACTTTGTGGTAAGATGGTACTAAGATGGATATATTTTTATTGATGTATGGACGTATGATTGGTAATAGATATAGTAATTAAATGGATAATCGGCTCTTGTTATTTATTTTCTCTTTGCGTTTGCATGCATGTTAGAGATACAAAAGTGGCGGCCTTGGTGACATGTTATTAGTGCTCATGAAAAATTAGTGTTGTCACAAGTTAATTAGACTTTAACTAAAGTCCATAAGAAAATAATGTAACATGTCATATCAATTAACAAACGAATGAAAAATTGAGTTCATTCTTAAAAATAGATTAACAATGGCCGGCAAATCCTATAGCGCCAAATTTCGCCTATTTTATCCATTTTTGTTAGATAGCCTTGCAAGTAATCTAAGAAAATTCTTAGTCAACTACTCCTTTTTACCTCTTTTTAGATAGAATGCTTATTATTTGTTGTAAGAAATTTAAGTTTATTTTGCTACGAGACTAGGGGTGAACATAATTTGGTAAAATCTAAAAACTGAATCGAACCAAACCCAAAATTAATAATGTGGTTTGGTTATGAAATAATTCGGTTTGGTTTTCGATTGGGCCGAATGACAACCGGAGTATATTTTGATATTTCTTGTCAAAGCCGAACTAAACCAAAATAACTAAATTAGACAAAAGTTAAAAAAATCAAAAATTTATATTTTTTTCCTAATTAACGTGAAATTATGATATTTATATGATTAAATTTTGTTTATTTAATATGATATATAATTATATATAAATAAAATTACTTATTAAATGGTTATGTTCACTAAAATAATAATATAAAATTAATTAAATAATTAATCATTTTTTATAATTTATATAGTGCAATTTGGTTATTCAGCTACTGAACTGAATTAACCAAAATAATTTGGCTCGGGCTCAGTGGCAAAATCCAGAGACCAAGTGGAGTTAGATTAATTCGGTTTGGGTTCGGTGCTCACCCGGCAATGAGATTGAGATGGGGGAAAATAAGTCATAGGCAAACGATATGATCGTTCCATGCACAGATTGTTCTATGCAAGCTTGCAGTTTGTTCTCTGGTTTAACTTAATATGTTCTGGTTTGCTTCAAAAAAGAGAAACATAACACCAATAAAACATCTGAACATATCTGTAGCTTAGATCAAAAGCGAAGAGAATTATCCATATTCCCCAGCTACGTACCAAACTAGTGTGCTTTGTCAGGGTGGCTCTTGCCTGACCTTGTTTCGTTCAATAGTAATAATAAGAATAACAACTATATCATCATGCCAACACAATAAGCCCACTGAAACACGTCATCAAAATTCTTATCCCTCGCTAGATGCCATCACAAAGTTCGTGTGCACTCGCAATTATCAAATTAAAGTTTGCATACAGCCTTTTAAGCAAAGTGAATGTTCCCAAAACTTCCTATATAAATAGGGCATATATTATATAATACACAAAGAAGACCCTTCATCACGGGGTCAAAGAATAAGGTTATCTAAATAAAATTGTTTCTGATTACGCTGACGGGTGTCGGCAGCAGCAGCAAAAAATGCCTCGCCGGCAAATATGGTTGTAGTCCAGTGTGGCCTTTCATGTAACTAGGCACCCTTCACCAGACATCGCGCAAGTATCTGCCCTCCATTTGGAGATTCTTCACGTAACTTTCAACCTTTGAACTGTCCATTGAACCCTGTGAAAAGAAGTCCAAATCAACAAACTATAAGGTGACGAGAACTTTGAGATATAACGCGACAGACCAAGCCGGATAATGCAAAGAAATGTCAAACAGGGCTAATTAAAAAATCTTAAGCTTTGTATGTAAAAACCTGTTCTTGGAAAATTGTGTGCAGAGCCCGATGAACATCCCTGGCCATGCCTTTGGCATCACCACATACATAGACGTAGCCCCCTTGAGAGATCATATTCCATATGTCCACGGCCTGCCATCATCAAAATATGTTTTCCTCTTAAGAGTCTCTCCTATGGAAGAGAAACTACAGTAAAAAATTGAATGCCATGAATTCACCTTCTCTGCCATCTTGTGTTGAACATACTCTTTGGTAGGGCCCTCTCGCGAGAAGGCAACAATCAAATCAGAAAGCACTCCCGCCTCAACAAATTCATTAAGCTCATTTTCATAAATGAAATCCTGCATATATAGAACCAGATTTGGAACATTCTTCCACAACTCATTCAGCAATTAGCTAAGTACTGAAAAGGGCAAGAAATGTCTACCATTTTCCGGTTTCTGCATCCAAAGAAGAGAACAGCTGGACCAAGGCTAAAGCCAGCGTCTTTTAAAGCTAAGCGTTCCTGAAGTTCTCAACAAATAAATAACTTCGTGTGAACTGACCTTTTTGCAAAACAAACTTACATAGAAAATTGGAGGAAAAGGTGGACAGAGAGGTAAAAGTGAATAAGCCAAAAAAGAGAGCATGCTGACCTGTAAAAAACCCCCGGAAAGGTGCCAAACCAGTACCCGGGCCAATCATGATAACAGGCAAAGAAGTATCCATAGGCAGCTTGAAATTAGATTGTCGAATGGATATAGGAGCTGAACTACAGTTGGAGCTTTCTTCTTGAGGTACTGCATTCTGCATCAGGGTATTGTATTAGAAAAGAAGTATCACTTGTGTCCCATCTGAATTTGCTGACAATTAGTTCAGAAAAATTGATCTAATGGCTGTCTTGGCCTTCCACAAGATAAAATGCAAAATTACCTTCATCCAAGTAGAGCAAACACCTTTGTGAATTCTTCCTGTTGGTGTGGGTTCATAAACTAACGCACATGTGACATGAATCCTATTTGGAGCAATCCTGTAAAGAACAAATTTTGAAATTCAAAATAAAAAGGTTAAATACTAATAAAACAAGTAAAATAAAATTGCAGTAATCTTACTTCGGAGAAGAGGATATTGAATAATATCTTGGTTGCAAACGAGGAGCAATTGCCCCAAAGAAAACACCAAGGGGAGGCTTTGCTGAAGGAAATTCGGCCATGACTTCAAATAAGCTTCTCTGATTAGCAACTATCCATTGAGAATAGTCATCCTGCACTCCATGTGATAGTATTATTATACACATGTTTTTTGAATTCCAAAATCATATATTGGAAGTATGTTAGTACCTTTCCAGAAGGCGATGCAAGGAACCTGCAATCTCTTGGCCTCGCTAGGTTCAGAAGCATAAGATGCTAATGCAACCAATGCAGCCTTCACAAACAAAGCATACAAAACATAAGGAATCAAACATTTGACACAGAGTTCGGCCTGAAGCATATTTACCTTCTTTGGGGAGCTTAGAAGATCTGCATATTTGGCAAGGGCAGTTCTTAAACTGCAGGGAGAGGGGAAAGGAGGAGGCAAGAAACTTCCACTAAGAGGTGTACCATCCTCCTGATCCGTGTGGAGGGAGAAGATAGTGGCTGGTGATAAGCCCAATAGGCATTCAGCCTTCTCCACAGTTTCAATACAATTTTCAGCATAAACACCAACATGGTCTCCAGTTTCATAACTGTAGGAAAAAAAGTAATCACATCATAATGAGAACGAGAATAGTTAACAATTAATATTTCTGTCATGCAATCGATACAATGACTTGAACACATTTAAAACAGAACTTACTGAAGTCCCATTCCAGAAATATCAAATTCAAGATGAGTGCAAGATCTGTCTGATGCTGGAGTGTGAAGCTCCCTCCGTACAGCAACATTTGCTCTAAATGCACAAACATTACCCAATGAGTGCACTGATGAGAAGACAGCATGGAGAACTACAAAATCACAGAAACATACAGGCAGGGATGCTGTATTTCATACAAAGCATGACCATTGGCATTCCTCTTTTCTTGAATACATGAGTCTTTATGATCATAAAATACAACTCTATATTCTGGTATAGCTGCTGTGTACGTAGCAGAAGCACCAGATACATCATCTTCATTGCAAAGCAATTGATCCAACTCGGGCCAAATCAACTCTCGCCTAAGAAAGAAAATGCACACAATATGAATATTACTAAAGCATTTATACTCCTTTGCATGTATAAGAGAGATGGAGATTATAGTACCATGCAGTAAAGTCATCCTCAATGCATTGATCATCATCACCAAGTCCAAGAGGTACAAGACGTTTTGCACCTGTAGCATGGCCAAGCAAAGATAAGAAAATTTGACCAAGGCTATGGCACTCCTATGTGGAGGACTACAAAGTTGGAGTAAACACTACAGTACAAAGCCTCCATGGCCCTCAGCGGCCTTACATTTTTCAGCTATTATCCATTCCTTTAGGATTAAATAGCCCTATATTAATTTTAAAAGTTACACATCTTGAGTAAAATACAGGCACATAATACAGCAAAACTTCCTCTGTCCAGGTTAGAATTTAACTATCCAAGCTCATCCTTATAATCAACTAGTTAATAACACACAACATAATTCAGATGAATGCCAAAGCAGAATATCAAGTCTAATAGATTCACTGTGACATACAGAAATTTTGCAACAAGAAAACACAAATTTTGATACAAAAACAACTGCACTCTCACGGTTCGTTGACCTCAAACTAAGGATATTCACCTTCTTCCCTTAATAAAGTGTGTGTGCGTGTGTGTGTATACACACACACACACACAAACACACAACATAAGAATCACTGCAGCATGATCCCTTGTGAGCTAGTTGCATGAGTTGCCATAGATGGAAAAACAATGTCAAGCAGTCATCCATAATCTAAAATATATCATGCTCAGTGTTCAATGATCAAAATATAATGACCGCAGTGGCTCAACAAGCTCCAAGTCACAAATATTTCCATCAAAAATATGACACTGATAATTTGAGTACCACACTCCAAGTTTTGAACTACTGAGTATAAAGCTGTAAGTGAATCAATCAGCACATTCACAATACAATAATTAAGTTAAAACAGAGTCACACACATCATTAGTCCACACAGTCAATAAACTAAAAAAAAAACCGCACACAGACAAGGAAAGGAGAGCTGTACAAGCATACCCTGCTCGGCTAATAGCTCATCCACCACCTTAGCAATCTGTCGGGCAAAGAAGAAAAACAAACAGAACAGAAGATATCAGTATACAATCTAAAAAAACTAGAAGTATTCAGTGATGAATCTATAACATCGTTAGCCGTCGGACCTTGTTGAAATGCTCGTACTGCCTGTTACCAAGCCCAAATACTCCATACTGCATGTTTTCAAAGAGGTTCCCTCTGTCTTTCCCCTCCGCAAACCACTTGTAAAACCTCGCAGCATTATCGGTGGGCTCACCATCCCCATACCTATTAGATCCACCACCATCCAATAAGACCAAGGCAAAGTAGATTGTCCTAAAAAGGGTGAAAAACGTAGGAAAATAAAAATTCTAACTAATTTACGTCGCTAGGAAGAAGAAGGCCAAAGTCTCCTTCTTCATCTTCTCTTCGTACTCATCATCGTCGGCCGCATAATCATCCTAAAAAGCACCACAAAAATCCCAAACGATCTCAAAACTCGCAGAATTCACATGGTCGCAAACAGGCCAAGAACAGACATATTACCAGATCAAGGATTCTAAAAGCCGCTTTCTCGTACCGAGCTCTGGCCTCCTCCGCGAACGCCTGCAAACGAAAGAAAAAAATCAAACTTAGCTTCCTCAAAATGACAAACAAAAATGGAAAAGACGTCATAAAAAGCCGACCGACCTTGGCAAACCCCTCGGCTGTGCCGGTCTGAGTACCGAAGAAGACGGTGACCTTCCTCTTCCCGTCCTCCACCTCCGGCTCCGCCTCCTTCTCCGCCAGCAAAGGCTTGGGCGGCTCCACCGTCCGGGCGGCGGCGGAGCGGCGCCACACGAGGGCGGCGACGAGGCCGACGAGGAGGGCGGCGGAGATGGCGAGGAGGACGAGGAGGTCCCCGTTACCGTCGGAGACAGTGGATCGGGTAAGGGAGAGAAGGGAGGAGGCGTCGGCCTTGCCTTGGAGGATGGCGGCCACGAGGTCGAGGGGGAGAGGTCGATGGAAGAGCTCGACTCCATGGTCGACGATCCGGCTAGACAAGGAGTTGGTGGTACTAAGAGGTTGGCTCTACAACTGAAATGGCAAGAGAAATAAAGATCGATCGGGCACTTGTGTATGAATAGTAACAAGTTGTATATATATAGATAGATACCTCATTTCTATATTTGTACACGGGGATGTGCTTTATTTGATTCATTTATATAAATATATATATATATATATATATATGCTTCATGCTTTTGAATGTGTGGGATACGGCGGGGGTCCAACTAACCCCTACCAACCCCCGTGTTAGTCAAGCCACCTACCACTGCCCTTTTAACTGTGGTTAAGTCCACTCTGAATTAAAAAAATTCTTCCCTTCTACCCTGGTTCGCAACTTTGCACCGCCGTTAGCCACCTCCCACCCTGGTTCGCAACTTTGCACCGCCGTTCGCCGCCTCCAATAATGTCTTTCGTGACAAACCAAAAAACAAGACAAAAACTAATGTCCTTTTTAACGAGGACACCGTCTTTTTTTTGGGGAACTCGTGCCACCCGTTCCGTTCAAAATTTATTACTAATATATAAAATTATTTATAAAATAAAACAGTTTTACTTATTATTTTTAAATAAAATAATATATATATATTTAATTTTTAATAAAAATAACTACTATAATTTAAATATATATATATATATATATAATGCGAACATTTTAATATAGTGTAAAATTTTTAATGACTGTAGAGGATCTAGTAGAATACATGTGACGTATGGTTTCTCTTTTAAAAACTAATTAAGATTAGAGTGGGATTAAAGAGAACATTTTGTGGTGACCTCCTTTTCAATTAGATTTAAATACATGATAGCCAAATAAAATTTTCAGTAATAAAAAAATTATAACCTAATAGACGACTATTAATAATATAACCCGTTAGGCAAATTATAATTTAAAAACTCGAAACTTAGACTTAATTCCCCATGAAATATAATTGACTCAACCCTATGCCCACTCTAAGTCATTTATACTATTTCTCAATTATTTATTTATTATTTATAATTGCTTATTCACTTATTTCTTAATTATTCATATTTGTTGTTTTTTCAACGAAGTGTAGTAGTGCTTGTGTTGGGTCTTGCATAGTGTCTTCTTTTCATCTTTTAAATAAAAAATATAAAATACCCAAAAGAGAACGAAAACCACAAATCTTGTGGGCCTGTCTGAGCGGTGAGCCCTTTTGGCTCTAGTCCAAAACCATGGCAGCTATATTATAGTTGTGTCTTAAATAGCATATTCATTAAATTTTAAAAAATAATGTGTGTATTAAATTAATTATACTTAACATCACTGATGAGGGCGTACTTGGATGGCATCGCCTACGTGAAAGTGCAATACGAGGCCACAGGGACGTCCGTGAATAGTAATTATCATTTTTGTGCCCCATCTCCTTGCTAACTAGCAAACACTAATCCTCATTGCCAAAAAATTTTAAGATTATTTTTAGACCAATTTTATTAATGTCCAAGCAAATCATGTAGAACCTTGTTTTGATGTAATAATATCTTAAAACTTTCTAAGTACAAGAGTTGAAAACCAAACTACTATTTTAATATTTCAAGATTAGAGAAATAAATGAAGTGTTGAAGTGGTGAAGACTTCGGTCAGGACTTTGCCAATGAAGATATAACGTGCAGGCTAAGGAAGAAAGAAGTTTAACTTTTAGTTGACCTTCAGTAAAGGGTTCAGCAATCGAAGACCTCTATGACTTGGTAAAGAAGTTGTGAAGTGTCAAAGTTTGGCATACTTTTGATTGAAAGTTTGGCAACCAAAGCAAATAGAGGAATCCAAAGATGACATGGCAATGAGCAAAGGAGGACTTCAGCTAAGTTTTGATCAATGATTCGGTAGCCATATTAGAGTTTGGGAACTTAGAGCTGACATGGTGCAAGAAATCAGATGTTGAGAAAACTTCTACTAAGCTTCGGCCACTGGTTCGACAGCCAAAACTGATGTAGCTAGTTTTAAATGAAAGTTCTATTAATCATTCAACAACTGATTGTTATAGAAAAGTTGAAAAAACTAGCCATTGAAAAATATAAAAAGGAATGGTTTAAAGCCCAATGGCTACTATTTTTAGAAGACATTTGTGAAGCCTATAAGTAAGGCATTAGGGAGTGTGTTTTAAACATCTCTTGTTATCATTCTAAACCTTAGACTCTCTTCAATTAAAATTGAAAGGACAAGCTTGTGTTAGGAGTAGTTTTACCTATTAGCTTGTGTTCTCATGTGCCTGATTGTGTATGAAGGAGAGTTCTTTATCTGTGAGGTTAGCTCAAATCTTTTTGAGCTAGTTGTAATCTCCTTAAGTGTGGGAGAGCGTGAGAGCATCTTACTTGGAGAAGAAGGTGCTTGACTTGGATACTCTTTGGTTCAAGGTGTGAGCTTCTAAAGGAAGATAGCTTCAAGGTGGTGGAGTTCGAAGGGTGTTTGAAGCTGATTGGCTAAGGATTCTTGGCACTTGGGATTGGAGATGGAAGACTTGCTAAGGCTCCTAGGGTGTTAGGAGTGAAACCTTCCTTTGCACTTGTAAAGGAGGCTTAGCTTGTTGCTTGTAAGTTTTACAAGTAGTCTATCACAGTGAAGCTACGAGAACCTACCCAGCCAAAGGACTTTGTAGGATAGAAGAGATGAGTTCTAGCTAGGAACATCTTTAAAAATTGTTTGTCTTTTATCTTCTTCTTTTTGTGCGCTTGATTTTAATTGTTTGCACTTGTTTTAGCACACTTCACTTAATTCTCTTGTGTTTGACTTGATCACTCGAGAAAGTTAAGTGAATTAAGTTCAAAGGTATTTAGTAACTTGCATGGTTTGATCCATTCGTCAAAGCAAGTGGCTTTGTAACCTTAATCATTTGCTACCTCACACACCACCTATTTGATTATGATCATTTGATTTGTTTATTGCCTTGCACTATTGTTTCTTGCACTTAATTGTTATATTATATTGTGTTCAAATCATTTCCACTTTATTATTCACTTGTGATCATTATAAGGTATAAGTGTCGTGAGGATCTAACTTTTTATTGAGTGTGTAGTTAGCTCCCTCCTATGTAGATACCTTTAATTGGTATTAGAGCTTTTCTTTGGAACAAAATGGACAACAAGGCAAGGCAAAGGGAAAGGCTCTCCACAACAAAACCACCCTACTTTAATGGATCCAAGTATAACTATTGGAAGACTAAAATGAGAATTTTTCTATCTTCTAATATAATTTTGAAGTTTGGCAGATTATTTTCTGTGGTCATCAAGATCTCATTAATAATAGGGATACTTGTAATGAGGAAGAATGACTAGCTCATACTTTTACTGCAAAGGGTATGAATCTCTTGTATGATGCATTAAATGAAACCGAATTCAATAAGATCTCCCTTAATATGGGACTTTTTGAGGTAACTCATGAGGGGGCATCTCAAGTCAAAGAATCCAAGACTAGCCTCCTCACTCATATATATGATATATTTAAAATGAAGGATAATGAGACCATCAATGCAATATGTAATAGATTTAATTATATTGTTATAGGACTCAAAGGGCTTGGGAAAAAACTATTGGAAAAGCGGAGGTCAACCACAAACTTCATCTGTCTCCTCAAGGAATGGCAACCCAAGGTGATGACTATTGAAGAAGTTGAAGGCTTTGCCACCATGTCCATGAAGGAGCTTATTGGATATCTCATCATCGATGTACACAAATTGCAAATGGACAAGGAGGAGATGGAGACCAACAAAAAGAATGACTTGACTCTCAAGATCTTTATGCAACAAGAAGATGAAGATACTAATGAGGTGAAGACACTCATTACTAGGAACTTCAAAAGGTTCCTCAAGAAATATGTTGAAGCCATCACATCAAGAAGATAAGAGGAAATGAGGTCAAAAGTGATCTCAGGATCAAGGAAAAGAAGGAAAACACAAAGAATAAGATTTAGTGCTACAAATGCAAAAGTTTTGGACATGTTATGCATGAATGTCCAATGAAAGATAGGGATCAAGATCTTGAGGGGAAGAATGTTCTTCAAGCTACCATAAATTCAGATGATTAAGGAAGTGAAGATTGCCTAAATGAGTCTTACTTCATAGTCATTGCGAAAAAAATGGAAGATTTTAAAAGAGTCTTTGAGGAGCTCTATGTAGAAACAATTCACATGGCCAAGAAGAACAATGAGCGTAGAGAGAAAATTGAGGAAATCACACTAGAAAAGAATGTCCTTCAACAAGAGCTAAAAAGCAAGGATAAGGAGTTTGGAAAAGCAAGGATGAGGTGTTTGGGCAAGCAAAGGCCAAAGTAGATGAACTTCAACAATAATTTGCTACTAAAGAGAATGACATCAACAAGATGTTTGGAGGGTCTCACAAGCTTACCAATATGCTTCTACAATAAAATAGCCCTCTATGCAAATTAGGGTTGATGGGACACAACCATGAAGGAGAATTCAACAAGTCCTTCAACAATGTCAAAACTTCGATTCCTCTTAGGAAGGACATCAAACAAGAGACTAGCATTTCAAAGAAGGATTACTCCATTAAAGGAAAGAAGCCTCTATACGTTCCAAGCAAGGGAAACTAATCTCCCCATGCTCCAAGGAGAGAAGAAAAGCTTAGACATACCCCAACGAAAGGGAAGAAGCTACACCAACATGTTACCACCTCCCATGCTCCAAGGAGACCACCAACTTGTCATTTTTGTGACAAAGTAGGACACATCTTATGGAGGTGCAGGTGCATGTGAAAGACCCTTGTCCTAAAGGGGAAGGCCAAGTGGATTTCATTGAAGACAAGGCCAAAGAGAGGTATAGACTCCTTTTTCATTCTTTGATCCGCTTAATTTATTTGTGCATAAGTATTGTTTTCAAGTGTTTTTAAAATTACTTTCAAAAAGAGATAATAAAGGTCTACAATGGTTCAATTAGTTTTCAAGATGATTTTATAACCCTCACTTGTTGGAAGTTTTAACTATATAGCAACAAGTATGAATAGTTTTAAAATTTTTGTATATACATATGTAAATTGGGAGAATATTTTAGAATATTTTTTATCATGTTTGAGACAAGTTACAATCAGTAAAGACTACCCATGTTCAGTTGGTAATCAATTACGTGTTCAGCTAACCGAACTTGTGGATAAAACATTCATTTTAAAGAAAGAAGGAGTTTGGTTGACAATTAGTTAATCATTCGGTGACCAAATGAATTGAAAAAAATTGAATTGGCTAAATCCCTAAGCCTAACTGATGTTACCGCCACAACTAAATGCTAATGATGTCGACTCACCCCTACTTGCTCAACCATGGTCATCACCAAGCAGCCAGGATCCTCTAATGTTTGATCCCTTGCTGGCAATGTCTCGAGTCTCCGACGACAAGCTGAACTAGCCTTGCCAACTAAACACAAAAGTTAGATATTTTCAACTTGATCTGCCGCTATGCAAGCACAACGACCTCCAGTGCCATCGTCGTCGAAGCTCTTCAGGTTCTCTTTAACCTTCACAAGCCACAAGGAAGCTGCCGCCTATTCTTTTTGGACCACCATTACTGTTCATGTATTCTTGCACGATCGGTTGCACGTTTCGTTGAACGATTGGTAATCGAACATCTTATTTGTGGCTGATTTTTGTGCCTATACAAATAACTTTTTCTAGGCTAGTGATCCCACTCTTGGTCCTTATGGTTGAGAGTTTTGGAGAGGGACCTTCCCAAAGGTCGAAGAGAGGCATGGAGAACCCAAGAGAGCCAACTGCTCAACACTCCTTCAAGCAAAAGGAGATGATGAAAGAAGACTTTGACAAAAAGAGTGACTATCTATGAGAATCAAGTGGACGTAGAGAACCTCGACAATCACTTCGGTGGATTCCAAGGTCTAGTGTAAATTCAAAGTTGGGAGATATCCTTGATGTCCTCTCTAGAGAAGAAGGTTGTTCTCTCTCAAATTAGGTAATTCTATTACACATTGGTGAAGAGAATGAGGGATACTAAAGGCAAAAGTGTATAGGCAAGACTTCCACTTGACTCTAGAGCACATTATACAACTCTTGGGAGTGTCGGATGATGGTGCAAAATCTTCTTCAACAATGTGCAATTGGAGCATAGTTTGACTGAGTTTGTGAGCCGAGAAGAACTTGATGGCACTATGGTCACCATGGGAACAATTTTCACAAACCCTTGAAAGCTTGAGACCTCACCAAGATAGTGCTTATGTTTTGGCAAATAATTGGAACCAACATTCTTCTACATATTGGCCATCATAGTGAGTTTTCTTCGTATGCCACCTACACTTTATGGATGATGCTCTTTGGAAAAAGGATTAATTTGTCATCCCTCATCCTCAAACACCAGAACTAAAAGAGAGTTTGCTTGCCCCATGGATGACTCCTAACGGCTCTATCCTTCCAGGCAAGTTTGAGCATGGAGCAAAGGAGCCCTCCCTTCAAGGCCAAAAATTACAACTCCATTTATCACAACTTGAACTTGAAGGAGAACAAGAAGATGAAGACTGGTTGTGCATCCACTTTAAGAGAGGAGCCCACTCAAGCCGAGGATGACTTTGATTAGCTTGAGAACTTGGAAGTCAATGATGATGAGGAAAAGGCCCTGGCACCACCACAAGAGGAGACTCAACCCCCACTGCCACCATCAAGGAGGATATGGAATACATTGGATAACCCCTCAACTCGAGTGGATAACATGTCTCTTGGAATGAAGAAGATGCATCAAGTCCAAGAGGAGATGAGGCAGGAACATAAGGTGCTATTTCAAGACATGAACACACACTTTGGGTTCCCACTCAATGGCTATACCTTCTACTATCCATCACCATTCTGATCCGCTTCACGAGACCCTTCGGAGGAAGATGATGGTGAGACTTAGACCTTACTATATACCTTTTCCTATGTACTTGATTGTCTTTGTGATATGACAAAGGGGGAGAGTAATGTGTTGCATTGGGCTTATGTTGAGGGGGAGTGTGCACGAATGCATGGGGAGTATGAGAATTAAGTCATCTTTTAAGACTAGAACTTGTGTTGGGCTTAGGTCTAGGGGGAGTGTGCACTAATGTAAGAGGAGTATGAGAGTTAAGTCATCTCTTTATTTAGAACTAGTACTTTTTGATTGATCAATAAGAGTGAGAGCACCCTCCTCCTCTTCGTCCACCACCGATCTTCTTCCCCTTCGGCCTTCACCCAACTCTCCCCTCTCCACTTGATCCAGTCTCCTTCCCCTCTCCACTCCTCCGTCTCCCTAGTCCGCTCTATTCCTTCTCTCCTTCCTTCACCCTCCCCTCTAAACCCACCCCATACAAGTCCACACTTCCACCATCATCTCATTTCTTCTCTATGTAGTTGTACACCTATCGTCCCTCCTTTTAGATGCTGTGTTCTTTTTCAAAGGTTACTGTCACTGGCAGGTTATGGGTTGTTGGCTTCTTCTTATACCTAAATATTGAATGAGTATTTGGTATCCTGGACAAGTTACAATTTTTAAATGCTATGTTTTTCTTATATAGGCTGATGAATGTCAATTTTAGGTTATAATTTATAAGGTTGCTGATTTTATTTTACCTAGAAATATTGGATGACTATTGAGTACTTGCCAATTACCACGCTGGTGTCCTAGACATGACATTGGATGGGTGAAAGTTTTTCAAATGCTTAATTTTTATACATCTCTAAGAGTGTTAGTGGTAAGTTATAGAATTTATAAGGTTGTTAGTTTTATTTACCAAATTTTGGATGAGTCTTTGATGACGTTGAAGGAATTTTCAGACGGGCTACACTGGTTTTTGAATGTGAATGACAGCTTCTTGAAATTATAATGTTTCTTCTTTTTTTCCCCTGTAAGTATTGATTAGTCTTTGTTCTTATGAATAGGCTTCAATTTTCAATGATTAATATAATTACTTACAGTGGCCTACAATTATAAATGAACTCTGAAAATTGTTGCTTTAATTCTGATTTATTAATTTCAGTTTTCCGGTTACCGAACTGCCCAAACCAAATTTTTCCAGTTCGATTTGGTTCGGTTAAGTCTAAATTTCAATTTGGTTTCGGTTACAATATTTGGAGACTGAACACTGATTCACTAATTTGGTTTGGCCAGTTTAGTAGGTTGACTAAACCATGCTCACCCCTACTCAATACTCTCTAGTGATCACTTAAACACAAGAACATTGAGTGAGTATAGCACAAGTAAATAATTAAGAAAAAAGAGAAGGGACATGGTAAATGATACACAAGTATTTTCATAATAATTCGAAACTCCTACTTTATTTTTTATCCCTTCCATATCTTATCGAAAGGTAGGTTTATGTTTGCTTCACTATGACACAACTTGTACACTTTACAAGCCAACAAACTTTTCTTACAATACTTTCCCATTAGCTTTGTACTTTGAATAATACATATGTAATTTAATATATGTTATCTATATTATTATCTTTGTTTTAATTTAAATTCTTCTTGTTATTTTACTTCATTTTTTACTATTAATTTTGTAATGAAAAAAATAATTAAAGTCCTATGAGAAAAATTCTGGATATCTCCCATATATCTCCCACATATCTATTATATGTCGTCTTCCTCATTATATGACACAATATTGATATTCGACATAAAAAACCTTGATATGATTTTAGGAAATTGTGATATCGTTGTATTTTTTTGCTTAGAAAATAATATGCAGCTAATTGATCTTCTGATCACTAGTCAATTGTCTATTGATCTCTTGTTGAAGTACAACTTTTCTCTTACCTTTGCCAAAGTACATTTCGTTGCTGATTGTTATGCCCAAGGGATGCCAAAGTTATTTCAAACTTTGAAATGTTGTGACTTCTTGTAAAGAATTTCAATTTGAGTGATTATTGTAATATTGAAAAGCTGTTAATGTCTGTTAATGTCTTCTGTACTTCTACGAAGTTTCATAACCAAAAAAAAACAGTTGAGAGTATTATCCTATGAAAGTGAGGAGTTGACATAAATTCAAACGGTAACCAAGATATGTCAGAAGACATGCCATAACCATATAGCTTGCATAGAAATAAAGATTATCTTTTAGCTTATAATAGTTCAAATAGTGACTTAGAGAGTTTTAGGTGAGAATAATTAACACTTCGAGTCAACACTATTCACCTTTATCATTATTTTATCATTTATTATTTACACCTCAATTTTATTTTTATTTTTGGATTTCTCCTTTTTTTATTACTTTCACTCCGAAATTTTATTTTAGTTGTTTTTCCAAAAACATGTTTACTTTTTACCTTGGGCACTTTATGTTGTTCTTTACATTTATTTATTAATAATTTTTCCTTACTAAAATTGTTGTATTTTTCTACATATGGCTTTGAGTTGTGATATTTTACCTCTTTTATTTTTTAAAAAATTTGATGATGTACAAAGATAGTGAACTTATGATGAATTATGGTTTATTATATATATATATATATCACACACACACACATATATATAATGAACTTGAACATAGGAAAAAACTTGAAGAATAAATACATATTTAGAAAATAATTAACCATTAATTATCGGTTGGATGTTAATGAAACAAGTATGATTCTTGATGTTTTGTGTTGGGCACTTTGTGACTATAAAACCCCAACTTCAGGTTAAGGTTTTACCCGATTGTAGTTTTTTCGGTTCAGGTTAGTATCGAGTTAGTTCAAACGAGCTCGAGCCAAACTAGTTTTCAGACTATAAGTATAAGCCCAGATGGCCGTATGAGTATATTCAATTACGATATAGTAGAACATGAGTTATCAATGTATACACGAGATATACATATGATTTTTATAAGTTAGCCAGGATTTTAGGCCTACATTTAGGTCATTTTAGATTTTAGTATTTGTTTGTGATTTTTAGGATATCTCATTGCATGCATCATAGGGATTTCGGACCATCAGATTGTGCCCCCATGGGCCCAGCTTAATTAAGTTCAGGGTTCGAGGCCCACTTTACCTTCTTGTTTCAATTCTTGCCGATAGAGTTACTTTTAGGACTCGAGTTAGTTTTGACTTCGGACAATTTCGATCCGAGCTTTCTGTCCATATGTATATCACATATACCCATACGTGGGTACCACTAGACCACGGGTTGTCGGACGTTTAGATCGTGCCACATGGCAAGATCTGAGCCGTCCACATCAACCCTAGTTTTCTCCCATTTATATTTCAAACATTTACATTGACTTTCAAAGTTACACCCTTTAGCACCGCCACCACTTCAACTCGCTGCCAGAGAGATTCCGCCTCGCCCTCGGCCACCGTATCGGTACGACCGTGACCACCTCATGGCCAACTATCAGTCTGTATCTATGATCGCCACCTGTGCCACCCGCGACAACTTTTTACTGTCAGTCTTTGCCGCCGCCGCCACTCATTCGGGCTATTTTCTGGTGCCGGCGAGTGTCCTCTGTCCAAGCCGACCACCTTGACAGCTAACCCTAGCCGAGGTCTACGGTTTGGGACCAACACCGACCTTTGCCATGGCCACAATCGCCGCCGGCAACTTGTACTTGCACGATGGCATTTTTGGTTGTTTTTGACCGTTTTTTAGCCAGCCACCGGCTGGACACCACCGATTGTTAGCCCAGATAGGTACATCTTGTTGATGCCAATATTTTGAGGCCACCCACATGCTTTGTTGTGGCCACGATTGCCGCCGCCGGCAACATCGCCACACTCGATGGCCATACCGTTGCTTCCAGGCCATTTTTCGGCCAACCAACCGCCGGACCTTGCCGGTCGCCACCACCATGATGTTCCCCGTCCTCCCCTCCATCAACCCCCACTGACGACAGCCTTCGCCACGCCGTCGTCGCCATCTTCCGGAGACTAGCTCTGGCTGCCCACCATGAGACCAGTTTGCCCACATCACGCATATGTTCGCGTCCGGCTACCCACGGTCGTGTCTGCCTAGTAGTGCCCAAGCCTGACAGTCTGAGACTGTGTCCATGTCCATCAGCCTAACCAACCCAACAGTTTATTTAACCCATACTAAGTTGACTTGGCCCAACTCAGTTCGGTTCAGTAGATTTGGTTCGATTCAGCTTATTTTCGGACTATTTTCATCTGTTCTTACACCATTTTTGGTAATTCGAGAACATTTATATTAGTTTAGATGCATATTCACATGATTTAGCATGTTTAGAAATTATGATTATTTATTTATTCATTATTATTATTATTTTTATATTTATATGTTTATCGTATATGATGAATGCTTTACATGATTATTTGTTATTATTATTATTATATTTACTTATTAATATTAGTCTTATTATGTTTATTAAATTGTATATTTATTTATTTATTTATTTATCTATTTGTATGTTCGCATGTATGTTATTATTTATTTGTATTTAATTATGCATTCTTGTATTATATAACTATGGTATTATTATTATTCATGATTAATGAATATTAACTATTTATTTATCTATTTATTGAATTATTATTTAATTATTTATATGTTTACTAACACGAGTATATATGATATTTACTTGTGTTTGCCTATGTATTTATATAGTATAATTATATTATTATTTTATGATTAGAGTATTATTTATGTTCATGTATTTATTATTTATCTAATTATCTATAAGTGCATTTTCTTGTTTATTTATTTATTAATTATTCATTATTATTATATCTCAATTTTTGTGCCACATGTTTAGTTATATGTTTGTTAGCACTATTTTCTTTATTAGGATGTATTGATGATATGAACTCACACCACGAACATGTATCATATAGAGATGTTAATATTTTATTTAGTAGTGGGTTTCGATGTAGGCTTTGGAGTCCGAGCTCGCCGTAGATGTGCAGATACGCTTAGAGCTTGGACCACTAGTCTGTAACACTCTCCCTCTCTGTTTGACTCCTTGCGTGTAAAGTTTAATCATGTTTTAGACATAGGACGGCATTGCCGGTGTTTTATCGAATCCCTCCGATGTCGGGTCATTTAGTCGTGTTTATACACATGTTTAATAAAACTACAAAGATGAAATCCCTTGTTGGTTTTAGAACTGAAACTCCAGAAATATATGATATAAGCATCTTCCATAAGCCTATTATATAAGTACGAGCATTTTTACGGATTTCATAAGAGAATGAGTGGTACGTAAATATGTATGAACCGTACAACTACTCCTTCAAACCTTGAGGTAGTACAGTGTATGAGGATACTGTGTAACAAACACATTTTTGGAATTTGTGGCACTAACTTAACTGTTCCTTTTGCCACTCAACTAATGTGGCGGGTGTAATATGAAGGATGTGAGGGCGTAAAAGTTGTATGTATGAATATGATTATGAGCCGTGCATGCGAGCAGAGACTTATTTAAGTTTGTTTGCTTACCGCCCAGTGTGAGGCAATTCTGACGTTTCGTAAGTTTTTGTGGGTAGTGGAATACCCATTTGCTAGTTTGTACTAGTTATTTTTATGACCAGTAACATTCGTTACTGGCGCTTTTTATATTATATATGTAGGTCTTAAAATCCTAAGTCGACTTTGGTGGGAGGACAGATAAATGCTACAGTTGAGCACATTTATTTCTTTTCTCACTTTTATTTATATTCGATGTGTTTTGAAGCATATTTAACAATGTCTTCCATTCTCATAACATTAAGAAGGTTGTTTTGATCTATTTTATTGATCGAGTCTTACTGACTAACAACTTTAAACATGAGTCGACTCGATCGTAACATTCTGATTCAGTTCTCAGGTGAACTGAAATCGGTTACAGGAATGTTACAGTGACTTTCATTATATTTATTGTTTAGTGATTTCCCTATTAAAATTATCTTATTTTTGCCACATATTGTTTTAAATTGTGATTTTTTTTCCTATGTATCTTTTTATATATGTTTGGTGATGATCCAAAGGCAACTAATATATTTCCATTAATTTTTATAATTTAAGTACTTCCATAATATTTTAGATTTATAGTTTATCATCATCATCAAGCTAGCTTGGTTGCTTGTAAAGTTACAAGTTGGTTTGCCTAGTGGGGTTACGAAGACCTACTCACCAAAGGACTAGATATAAGAGAGGATGCACCAGTCTAGAAACTTTTAAAAAACTTGTTTGTGTTCTCTCCCTCTCCTTACTAATGTATTTGTGCTTTTATTTATATATACTTATTTGTACACTTACTTAACTTTCTTATGTTTAACTTAATTACTAATGGGAGTTAAGTACTATTAAGTTTTAGGTCATTTCACTACTTGTATAGTTTAACTTGTTCACCAACACAAGTAGTAATTTGGATTAGAACTTGTTGTGCCTCACACACACGCGCACTCACACTACTACTACTACTACTACTACTACTACTACTACTACTATACTACTACTACTACTACTACTACTACTAGTTCTTATTGTCTATTTGCCTTTCTTACTTCATTGGTGTTTACTTGCTTAACATATACTTGTTTTTAAATTGTTTCCGCATTTTTGTTCATTCTTGCAATCTATATAAGGCCTCTAAGGATTGTGGAGATCTAACTATTTTTGCTAAGCGTTTGTAATTACCTCTCTCCTACATTAGGTGTTGCGCTTTCAATTTCTATTAGCTTCGGTTAGGACAAGATGGACACCACACATTCAAGATTTACAAGAGAACTCCAAGAGGCTTTTGATGCATAGTTTGAGGAATCTCTCAAGATTGCCAAAAGAAACAAAGAGATTACAAAATTACTAAAGAAGGTGACTTTGGAGGAGGCCCTAGAGCAAGAAATTATGCTCAAAGGAAATCAAGATGGCCTCACTCCAAAGGGAAATTTAGTGCACGGCAAAGGAAGAGGATAAACTCAAGGTGCCCCCATCCATCAAGGAAGCCTCTACAAATGCTTTCACACAGACATCTCCAACATGATATTCATCTAGAAAGAATGGTCATCTTGTATTCTCTTGTGGAATCATGAAGGAAGTTATACAAGGTGCAATCAAATGGTTTCCCAAGATACTTTGCTTGATGACATCCTCTAACACTCCAAGAGAACACTTATTGTGATATCTTGATATCGGTTGCTCTAGACAGATGATCCCTCCATCTTCTCTAGCTTTGTAGCACAAGGAGGTGTTGTAACTTTTGGAGACAATGGTAAGGGTAAAATTTTGAACAAGGGTTGTGTTGGTAAAACCTTTCCCTCTATTGAAAATGTGTATCTTGTTGAATGTTTAAAACAAAATCTACTTAGATTAGTCAATTGTGTGATGCAAATAAGAGAGTGCTTTGTGAATCGTCTACATACTTAATAAGGATGGTGAAAGTAAGGAAGTTTTATTTTGTGAAAATAGGAGAAATAATGTGTATGCTGTCTCTACTAATGATTTTGATGATTCCTAGGTAGCTTGCTTATCTGCAATTGATGATCCAACAAGTTTGTAGCATAGGAGAGATAGACATCTATACCTGTAAAACCCACGATTCGAGTTAGGGTTTTATATTCAGAACCGGTCGGGTCGACCGTTAATTTTTTGAGTTGAGTCAGTTTCAGAACACGTGTACCGAGCCGATGCCAGTCGCGTGTATGAGCTATGAGGGTCATGCGTACCCAAGTATATGATGATAACGTCATGAACACAGCAGAACAGAATGAGTTATCAGATATATGAGAGTATGCCAGTTCATTTTTATTTTTTATTATGATATATAATGGATCGTAGAATTAGTTTTAAGCCGTTTACCGCGTTAGGACGCGTTACAGGCATTTTGGGTGGGTTGATAGTTCTAGAGCATATCATTATGATTTTTTTGATGTTGTTTGATTTTACGGGATTTTTCCGATTTTTATGAATTTTTTAAGGATTTAATACGACCTAGTTATTATACTTGACTCGAGCCGGAGACGAGTCAAGTCTTAATTACAAGTTTGCCACCCAACCTTTCTTCTCCGCCACGACCTTTTCTCCCCACGCCCAAACCCTCGTGCCACGCCGCCCCTGTTCGCGCGCCACCGCCGCCGCTGTCGGCGCCGCCCGGCCGTCGACCGACGCCGCCCAGCTCGGCGACGACGTCGCCCTGCCGCCCCGACCAGGCCCGGCCACCATCGGGCCGCCGCGACGCCGGAATCGCCACGCCTAGCGCCGCGGCTGCGTTTGGTCGCGTCGCCGATCTGCCGCCGGCGACCGTCGCAGCCGTCATCCAGTGGTCGCCTCAGCACCACCGACCACCCAGCGACCCTCCTCGACTGGAACGGAGGCCGTCGCCACCGTGGCCGGCCGGATCTAGCGACCCATCGCCGCCGGCTCTGTTTTGCCGTTTTCCGGCGAGCCGCCACCTCCATTGGCCACGCTGATGCCATAGATGAGTCGGGCTTGCCGAGCCGGTTCCGAGGGTACCCAACACGACCCTTTCCGACCAGTAGATGCCGCCGGCGATTGTCGCCGGAAAACCACCGGAAGTCGCCGGAAAACCGCTCGGAAACCGCGAAATCGGAATTTCTGGGATTCGCCGTGAATTCACCGGATCTTCCGCGGGGCTCACCCAGTGGAGCCCGATCGAACGTCGGACGCCGAGGAGCGCCGAATTCGAGCTCCGAGACGCGCGACGGAACCCTAGCCGTCGCCGATTGCCGACGACGTGAGGTATAATTACCTCCGATTGAGTTATTTAAAATTGAATATGATTGTTAGCATAGCATGCTAGAATTAACTAGTTGTCATGATGAATGTTAGACTATGCAATGAAGTGATGATTGCATGATGATGATTAATTGCGAATGAACAGTAAGTGATCTAATGAGGTAGATCAAGTCGAGCATGATAAGTGATCATGTAACTTAGAAAAACACAGTAAAATTGGTATGAATAGAACGAGTTAGGATTATTTACTTTTATGATTATTTGATTGGTCATTGTGATGGATGATGATGGTATTGTGATTGTGATGTTATTGAGTTTGATGCATCATTTAGTTAGCGGGCGTTAGTATTTAGTTTTGATGTGTAGGTACGAAGTAGGAGCTCGCCGCTTAGGCGCGATGACACGCTTGGAGCTTCTACCAGGTCCGTTTAGGACTCGTCTCTGATTTACTCTTTCTATTGTATGTTTAATTTATTGCCTGCAGGACGGGTTAAGTGGCGTTTTATCGGATCCCACTTAACTCGGGCCATTTAACCGAACATTTTCCGGATTAATAACCCCTCGAGGATGAGATCCCTCGAGGTTGATTTCGAAAACAAGATCCACCACAAGTTGCCTTCGGGCCTATTATATAAATCCCTACCCAGCCCTATATATATGTAGTTTTCGCGTTTTCAGTGAGACGAGAGATGGAGAAATCGACTGCACGTACCATGCAGAGGATGCCGTGACAGTCAAAGCGGGCTCTGGATTAGTGCCAGCGGACTGTTCCATTCCCGAGGGATCCTGACAACTCCGCGTTTGAGTTCCTCACACCCGGAGAACGTGGAGGTTTACGGGTACTGTTTAGTACAGCGCATGTCCGGACTTGTGGTTCAAAGAGTACTAAAGGCGACTGCCTGAGAGTACTCGGCCTTCGTGCTCAAGGCCAGGAGAAATATGGAGGTAAGGAGAGGGCTTAGGATAAAGTTTCACGAGAAGTACTGAAAAGAAGTGCTGAGAGTAGCACAGTACCAGCAGCAGTAAGTTCGGGATGCTACCGGGTCTGCAGCCCAGTGGCTCCTCAGTAGTGCCCTTCAGAGTGTTCACGTGGAGTATACGATGATTTCGTTCATATGAGAGTTTGCTCTCATAGCCAGTTTGTTATAGTTATTTTCTTTTCGGACCAGTAACGCTTGTTACCGACGTTTTTCCTATATATATGTAGGTGATAAGCACGAGATGGATGGGCCGGCCAGGACGGAGGAGCAATAAGGTCTTCTGCACACACACATTGGGTGATTGAATGTTTAATGTTTTTTATGATATTATTTTATAAACATGCTATGAGTAAATGTTTGAGGCATGACAATGAGATGAAATGAAATGATCAGAGTAGCGCAGCAAAAGTATGATGGGTTGAAACCCAAGCTTCAGAATGAGTGTATAGTAGATTAGATTCTGTGTGAATGAAATTGTTTGATAGTTGGTTACATATATTTTTATATGTATATTTGACAGGGTGGCCCCTAATTACATTTTTAGGGGAAATTCCGTCCGTTATATTTTAAAACTTTTATTAATTTTTATCGAGATTGTTTGGTGTGTACTCTGACTTGCATGTCATTCATGTAGTACCATGTTAGGTTTGTGTATTCATCCATGCATTACGAGTTGTATCTTCATCTTAAGACGCCGAGATTGGATCCGCACGAGTTAGGTTTGGGTTAGCCGACCTAACCGGGGCCTGTAACATGCCGGTTTGGTTCACGAGTGTGAACCGGATTTGGGGTGTTACAATACCAAAAGCTACTCAAACATCTTGAAGGTCACCAACTTGTGGAGGAACTTCCCAAGCTTTCCTCTACCAAGGACCCTTCATCATGTGGACTATGCCTACAAGGATAGTAAACTTATGTATCCTACAAAGTGAAGAATCAAGTGAGCACATCAATGTGTCTAGAATTTGTAAAACCCCATTTTTGGGTTAGGGTTTTACCCAATTTTAGTTTTTCCCTGCTCGGGTTAGTATTGAGTCAGTTCGAGCTAACTCAAGCCAGCTCAAGCTAGACTAATTTTTAGAATATGAGTATGGGCCCAGATGGCCATCTGAGCATGTTATGGAGCCTAAGTATGCCCGATATGCATATGATAGTTTCAGTTATGATACAATAGAGCATGAGTGGTCTGTGTATACATGAGGTATATATATGATTTTTATGAGTTAGCTAGGATTTTAGGCCTAGATTTAGGCCGTTACAACATTTAGCATCCTTTTGGGATTTTCTAAATATTTCATTTGCATGCATCATAGGGATTTCGGGCAATTAGATTGGGCCTCATGGGCCCAGCTCGATTGCATTTAGGGTTTCAATGCCCATTTACCCTTCTTGCCTCAATTTCCGCCTAAAGAGTCAATTTCAGGACTCGAGTCAGTTTCGAGTTTGGACGGTCTCGATCTGAACTTTTCATCAATATGTATAGTGCATGCACCCATAGGTGGGCCCCTCTAGGCCACGAGTTGTCAGATGTCCCGATCATGCCACGTGGCAAGATCTGAGCTGTCCACTCAGCTTTATCTTCACCCATTGATTTCCACAGTTTCCACGATTTTGAATTTTTCCACTATTACGCCACCATTACTTCAGCTTGCCGCCGGCGTGACCCCTACCCTCCTCCGACCACCGCAACGGTACAGCCATGACCATCTCATGGTCGGCTACCAATCTGTACCCATCATCACCACCGGAGCCACCGCAGTAGCCGCCGGCGACTATGTTTTCAGACTCATTTTTTGCCGCCGCCACCGCCCTTTCGGGCCATTTTCCGGCTCCGGTGAGTGTCCTTTGGGGAAGCCGACCACCCAGATGGCTTCCCCTGCCCAAGATCCACATTTTGAGGCCACCCACGACCATCTCCCTGGCTGAGATCGGTGCCGCTGGCATCACCGCATTCGACGGAGATCTGCCCCCTTTCTTGCCGTTTTCTGGCCAACCAGCGGCTGAACTCCTCCGACCGTCACCACCATCACATTCCCCGTCCTCCCCTCTTTTGCTTGTGACTGACGGCAGCCTCCGCCACCCCACCATGGCCATATTCCAACGACGGGCACCGCCGTCTTTGTTTGGCCCGTTCACCCGCCTAGTAGTGCCCATGTCCACCTTCCCGCGACCGCATCCACTTGGCCATGTCAAGTCCACCAATCCACTTCATGTCCGCCTAGTAACCTAGTCTAGTTTTCCACTTAACCCAGACCAAGTTGGTTCAGGTAGTATTTGGTTTGGTTGAGCTTGATTCGGTTTGGTTCAGCTCAGTTTTAGCTCGTTTTTGTCCGTCATTGCACTGTTTTCGGTAAGTCGAGAACTTCTATATTAGTTTCGATGTATATTCACATGATTTAGTATGATTTATGTTATAATGATTTTTTTATTTATTATTTTATTTAATTATTTAGTTATTTATTTATTCGTTATTATTTATTTATTTTTATTTATATGTTTATCGTATGTGATGTATGTGTACATAATTATTTGTTAGTACTAATATTATATTTGTTTATTAATGTTAGTCTTTTTATATTACTAAAGTGCATAAATTTATTTATTTATTTATTCGTTATGTATATGTTATTATTTATTTGTATTTAATTATGTAATCTTGTGTTGTATGACTATGATATTATTAATATTCATTATTATTAAGTATTAACTATTTGTTTATTTATTTATTTATTGAATATATATATAGAGGCGTGCTACAGTGCGCTGCATGAAAATGCAGCGCACTGCAGCGTAACAAATCTGGGCCGTTGGATGAAAATCCAACGGCCCGGATATAATATATTTTTTACACTCTCCTCCTCCCCTGTTCACTGTAGCACGTCGGCGCCGCGCCGCGCCGCCCCGCCCGCCGCCGGCCCCGGCCCCTGGCCCCGTCCCGCCTCCGCCCGCAGCCCTCCCCCCCACCTGCCCTGGTTCCCCCCGCCCCGTCCGCCGCCGCGCCACCCGCCCGCATCCTTCCCCCCGACCTCCCTTGTTTCCCCCTGCCCCCTCCGCCGCCGCCCCTTCCTCCGCCTCGCCCCCGCCCGACCCCTGCCCGCAGCCCTCCCCCCACCTGCCCCGTGTTCCCCCACCCCTGCCCGGTTCCCCGCCCCCCGCCGCCTGTTTCGCCCCACCCCCGCCGCGGCCCCGCTCGCCCCTGCCCTGTTTCCGCCACCCTCCCCGGCCGCCCGTTTGGCCCCCACCCCCGCCGCCGCCCCGCCCGTCGACCGAGCTCCTCCCCGCCGTCTGCTGCCCTGGCCACCTCCACGCCGGCGTCACTGCATCACCGCCGGCGGTGGCGCGACGGGGAACGGAGGAGCGATGGCAATTTCGTAATAAAAATTTGACTCGTTCCCGACTCGAGTCAAATTTACAAAATAAATTTTAAAAATAAAATATAATAAAAAAAATTGACTCGCTCCTTACTCGAGTCAATTTTACGAAATAAAATTTTAAAATAAAATAACATAAAATAAAAATTTGAACCGCTCCCCGCCGACGTCGCCGCTTGCCGATCGCCTCCCTGACTCGAGTTAATATTACGAAATAAATTAAAAAAATAAATTTTTTTATAATAAATACTTGATTCGATCTCGCACGAGATCGATTCAATATTACGAAATAAATTTAAAAAAATAAAATAATTTTGTAATAAAAACTTTATTCCGTCCCACACGAGACCGGCGCCGTACATTTCCCACCAGGCCCATCCAGCCCCTAGGCGGTGACATTGTTGGCCAGCGGGCTGCCGGCCGCAAGGTCGCCGGCAGGGGTGGCACGCCAAAAAAATGAGGAAGAAATAGGGGAGAGTATTTTGGTAATAAAAATTTTACTTAATCGGACTCGAGTTAAAATAATTTATTACGGAATTATTTTATTTTTTTAAAATTTATTTTGTAATAAAAATTTATTCAGTAATAAAGTTATTTTGTAATAAAAACTTGACTCGGTCCCGCACATGATCGAGTCAGGTTTTTATTACAAAATTATCTTATATTTTTTAAATTTATTTCATATTATTGACTTTATCCCGACTCGAGTTAAGTTTTTATTACGAAATTATTTTTAAAAAAAATTATTCAATAATATTAATTTGACTCTAGTCAAGATCGGGATCGAGTCAAGTTTTTATTTTATAATATTTTATTTTATAGTTTTGTATTTTTTAAAAAAATTAAAAATTATTATGAAATAAATTAAAAATATAAAATAATATTTTTTAATTTGACTTCAGTTGAGATCGGGGAGACGACGCGAGGGAGCGGGGGCAGGGTGTGGGTGGCGGCAGGGAGGTGGTCGGCAAGCAGCGGCGTCAGCGGGGAGCGAATCAAAATTTTATTTTATATTATTTTATTTTAAAATTTTATTTTATAAAATTAACTTGAGTCAGGAGCAAGTCAAGTTTTTATTTTATTATATTTTATTTTTAAAATTTATTTCGTAAATTTGACTCGAGTCAAGGAGCGAGTCAAATTTTTATTACGAAAATGCCATTGCTCCTTCTTTCCCGGTGTTTTGTCGCGCCACCGCCGGCGGTGAAGCAGGTGACGCCGGCGTGGAGGTGGCCAGTGCAGCAGACGGTGGGGAGGAGCTTGGTCGACGGGTGGGGCGGCGGCCGGGGTGCGGGCGAAACGGGCGGCCGGGGAGGGTGGCGAAAACAGGGCAGGGGCGGGCCGGGCCGCGGCGGGGGCGGGGCGAAACAGGCGGCGGGGGGCGGGGAACCGGGTAGGGGCGGGTGGGGGCGAGGCGGTGGAGGGGGCAGGGGAAACAGGGGCGGTGGGGGGGACGGCTGCGGGCAGGGGTGGGCGGGGGCAAGGCGGCGGAGGGGGCAGTGGAAACAGGGGGGAAGGTTGCGGGCGGGGGGACGCGGCGGCGGACGGGGCGCGGGGTGGGGGCAGGGCTGTGGGCGGGGGTCGCGGTGGCAGACGGGGCGGCGGTGGCGGGCGGGGCGGCAGAATCCGGCAAGGGGGCAGCGCCCTGGGCAGGAGAAAACGGGGGAGGGGGGAAAAAACGAACGATGGATTTGGACCGTTGGATTTTGATCCAACGGTCCAAATCCAAAAGCTGCCCATACGCTGCATTTTGATGCAGCGTATGGTAGTATTTTTGTATATATATATATATATATATATATATGTATGTTTACTAACCTAAGTATATATGATATTTACTTGTGTTTAATTGTGTATTTATATAGTATATTTTTAATTTTTATTATTAGAGTATTATTTATGCTCATGCATTTATTATTTATCTAAATATCTATGAGTGGATTCCTTTTTTATTTATTATTTATTTATTATTATTATGTCTCGATTTATGTGCCAAGTATTTAGTTGTAGCTTTGTTAGCACTATTTTCTTTATTATGATGTATTGATGATATGAGCACACACCACGAATATGCATCATATTGGAATGTTAGTATTTTATTTAGTAATGGGTTCCGATGTAGGTTCCAGAGTCCGAGTTTACTATAGATGTGCAGATATGCTTAGAGCTTGGACCACAGGTCCGTAGGACTCTCCCTCTCTGCTCAACTCATTGCATGTCGAGTTTAATCCTGTTTTATACATAGGAAAGCATCAGTGGCATTTTATTGCATCATATTGGAATGTTAGTATTTTACTTAGTAATGGGTTCCGATGTAGGTTCCAGAGTCCGAGTTCACTATAGATGTGCAGATATGCTTAGAGCTTGGACCACAGGTCCGTAGGACTCTCCTCTCTGCTCAACTCATTGCATGTCGAGTTTAATCATGTTTTATACATAGGACAGCATCAGTGGCATTTTATTGCATCCCTCCGATGTCGGGCCATTTAGTTGTGCTTTTAAGCATGTTTATTCTAACTATAACGATGAGATCCTTTATTGGTTTTTGAATTGAAGCTCCAGAAATATATGATACAAGCCTCTTTCCTAAGCCTATTATATGAGTACGCACATTTTTATAGATTTCACGAATAATAGAGTGAGCAATATGGAGATACATATGAATCACACTAATACTCTTTCAAACCATGAGGTAGTGCGGTGTATGATGGTACTGCGTAATGCAGCGCATTTTTGAAAATTGTAGTACTAACTTAATTGTTCATTTTGCCACTCGAGTACCTTGGCGGGTGATATGGAAGGTGTGAGGGCATAAGTGTTGTATGTATGTATGAATATGATTATGAGCCGTGCATGCGAGCCGATAATTGCTTAAGTATATTTGCTTACTACCCAGTGTGAGGCAATCTTGAAGTTTCATAAGTTTTCGTGGGTAAAGGAATACCCATTTGGCAGATTGTATTAGTTATTTTTCGGACTAATAACATTCGTTATTGACGTTTTTCATATAATTTTGCAAATCCCGAGTCGACTTTGGCGGGAGGACAGATAAACGCTACACACATTTGAGCTCAACGCAGTTATTTACTTTATTATTTTTATTTATATTTGATGTGTTTGATGGATATTTAACAACGTCTTCTATTCTTATGACACCTAGAAGGTTGTTCGATCTATTTCATTGATCGAGTCGTACCGACCAATAACTTTAAACATGACTCGACTCGATCGTAACATTTTTGATTTGGTTCTTAAGTGAACCAAAATTGGGATGTTACAGAATTACTCCACAGATTTAGTTGGTCCTATGCAAACTAAAACCCTAAGTGGGAAACAATACATTTTTGTGATTCTAAATGATTACTTAAGATAACTTGGGTTTTCTTTTCTTTCTCACAAAAGTGCATACCAGTCGGGAACCTCTTCAAATACTTGTTTGTATTTTCTCCCCTCTCCTTTCTAGTGTTCTTGTGTTTCTATTTATATTCACTTGTTTATAAACTTGCTTAACTCTTTTATTCTTGACTTGATCGCTATTGGGAGTTAAAGTACTATCAAGTTTCAAGCAATTTCACTACTTGCATCATTTAATTTGTTCACCAAAACAAGAAGCAATTTGAAATAAAACATGTTATGCCTCTCTCACACACACACACACACACAATTATTTGAGTTCTTATTGTCTATTTTCTTTGCTTACTTTATTGGTGTTTACTTGCTTATCATAAACTTATGCTTAAATCGTGTCTGCATGTACTTTTGTCCATTCTTGCTATCTATAGGCTCTTAAGGATTGTTGTTCGGGCGCGGGTTCATCCGCTGGTGCGGGTTAGAGTGTTCCCGCGTCGGGTTGGAAGGGTTCGGTGGGACCGAGGCGCCCTTGCCGCGCAAAGAGACAGCGGGATGAGACTAAAGAGTCACAAGTATCCAATAACACTTAGACAATTCTTATGCACTCGGTGGGATGGCCATTTCGACACACACACTCGACAGGACTTCCCCAGCACTCGGCACGCAGGCTCGAGGCTGCTGGAATAGAACTGGATGGTTCGGTCACAGGTGGACAACGCTGCACCGACAGCTTACCGGGTGTGCCCAGCACTTGGCCCCGACCAAGGCTGGTTGCAGCCACACACCGGCAATCCCCCTTACCCGACACTACCTCACATCTCCACGCAGGGAGGCACTCACCCACACTTGATCACTTTTGATCTGATTTTGTTTTTCTCCCTCTACACAAGGATAACATCTCCTTATATAGACACCCGGCTGAAGTGCTGCACGCCAACACATGCACCCCTTGGTGCTTGGTGTTCCGGCTTCCACCCCTTGGTGCTTGGTGTTCCAGCTTCCACCCCTTGGTGCTTGGTGTTCCGGCTTCCACCCCTTTCCCTCCTTCCGAATAAATCTCACGTATCTTATTTCTATTAAATTAGGCATAACCACGGGTTCAACCACGACTGGCTGGGTTAACCATCATGATTGAGCCGAGGGGTGCGGTGAAAAATTTGGACGAACATCAGCCCCCTTGCCGATTTTTCGCAATCTGAGAAAGAAGAATCGGCAAAACATTTTTATTCATTTTTCATTCTTTTTTTTTTTTCATAATTTAGCCTAAGGTGACTCCTCGTGGGTTATAGTGTGGCCATTGACCATCATTTTGATCTTGAGGAGTGACTCTCTCACTCGACACTCGTGGCCTCCAAATCCAAATTTCTTTTTGTGGATTTTTCCTTAGGGCATCAAACTTCTTCTGCCCATAGTATGGAGGTGACCTTGATCTTTTATGATGCCTCCTACTATTTGTTGAGTTGTTGGCTGCTTCTCTTTTAAACCTTCTAGCAGCAGTGATTTTGATTGGAGCCCCCAACTTCTTGTCCCATGTCTGGTTGGATTGCGATCTTGACATCTTTGGTGACACGAAGAAGTGGAGACGAGATGTTGATTCATGACTTGTGTTGAACTCCTCTTGTTCTTTGATTACATTTACCAAGTCTTCATCATTGGCGATTGTGATAAGGTAATTGAAGCTTTCACCGGGTAGCTGACACTTAATCACCAAAGGGATGCTGGTAGAACATGTACCCCTGATTTGGGCGACAAGACTTGAATAAGAACAATCATGCTCCAGTACAACCAGTCGTGTGTCTCCTCCAAAGTAGTGTTGCTTCCTTCCCTGGATTACTATCTTTCCGCCAAAGCTGCACATCAAGCGAAGTCTTGTTTTTGAGATCTTTGACTTGACTTCCTTTTGTGTTGAAGTTGTTCTGACAGCAAGCTGATCTTCCATCTTTTCTTTATCAAGCTCATCTTTTTCGAAAAGTCTTTTTCCTTGATTAGCTTGGACTTCAAACTTTTGGATTGATAGAGGTGTAGAACATCCTTTATCTTCTATAGTGGAAGCAGGCGACACCTTTGTGTCTTCAACATTAGCCATCGGGACATCCATTTCCTCTCCTTGTTTCTCTTTTCCTTTATGAGACTTCATTGGTAAGGATAAGTGGCTTACTGTCATCACATTAGCATTAGCAGCTTTATACTTTATATCTCCTTTGTCCAGCAACTCTTGGATCTTTTCCATCACATCTCGACATATCACCGTTGGATGGCCAAGCATTTGATGAAACCGGCAAAAATTCTCTTTCTTTTCATCTTCCGGTTTAGGTGGATTCTTCGGTATCCAGGGAGTGATTTTTCCTTTGCTCTGTCAACACGTCGAACCATCTCTCAGTATCTCTAGTGTTGAAGGTGTAATCTTCCATATTTCTCCATTCACGCCGTTGTCGGGGCGCAGCCTTTCTATCTTCATTGTTATTCCTTGGCCCTTCCAATTGTTTTTCCCGACTTGATTCTCCAAGTTCAGTGACAGCATTGGTTGATGCCTTAGCATTTTTCAGAGAAGCAGAAACCCTTCCAAGTTCTTCAAAAATCAACATCCTTTCAAACAATTGTTCAAAAGTGTTGCATTGTGCACCACTTAAGAACCATGCAGCTGATCCGGCGTTCATTGCACAAATCTTCACAAGCTCCTTAATGTCAGGGGTCTCTTTCATTTGAGATGACAGACTTCTAAATCTTTTCACATATGTAGCAAATTCTTCACCCGATTCCCTTCGACACTGTCTTAAGTGCTCAATTGTCACTGGAATTTCCATGGATTGAAAGTGTTCTGTAAACTGCTCAACAAATTCATCCCATGAATTGATTGATCCAGAGGGGCGGTTATTGAACCATCTCAAGGCATTACCGCTAAGTGATGCCGGGAATTGTTGTAACTTTAATTTTTCATTTGCCACAATTGTTCCACACTCAATTTCAAAAATTGTGACATGATCTCCCGGATTGCCGTCTCCATCGAACTTCGTAAAAGTTGGGCGCTTGTATTTTTCCGGCAAAATTTCCGTGTAAACTTCATCGGCTAAAGGACGAAGACGCTTTACAACTTTACTAGGTTCTTTGTCTTTCTTCCCAATCAATGCACTTATAAGTGCGGCTTGTGCATCCATTTCAGCTTTCAATTCTTCATAATAAATATCTGACATTGGTGCTACTGGTATGGTTGGTATTTGACTTGTTGGCATTGCTGGGATGGGCATTGTGGTTGCAATTGATGGTGAGAACACCATGGAAGGTGGTTGTTGAGAGAATGCAGGGTCATACCACCGATACGGGTATGTTGGCTGGTAGTATGGTGGTTGTGGAAACCATGCTGAGTGGGGAAGCAAACTATGCTCGGTCCGACTTGGTTGCATAGTTGGATAGTCTTTCATCCAACTTGGTTTGGACAATGAAGTAGATGTTTGGTGGATGGACTCAGTACTTGAAATCAAAGAAAAATTTTTAATTTCATGAGGGATGTTGGCTTGATCCCTCAATGTAGTAGTAGTTGTTTCGGTAGCTGGGAATGAGGTTGATCCAATTGGGTTTGTGGAGGTTGAAAACATCTTTCTAGCCTCCAGGGGTTGGTCCATTGTTGGACATTGGGTGGGAAGGTCGTCTTCTCTTTTCGACGAGCTCCCGGTTGCAGCACTAGCCCTTTGCATTTGGGCGAGCACTTGTTGCATCATATCCTCAATCCGTTGCATCCGCTCTTCACTTCGGCGGAATCTCTCTTCAATTGCTTCATTTTGCACTTGTCCTCCACTTAGCTGATTTGATTGCGTCAAAAGTATTTGTCCGACTTGTGATGCTTGGTTCATCTCCTCATTGCTTTTTGGACTTTGGCTATTTTCTTCCCGTCTCATCATGCTTCTACTTGGAGTAGTTCCTCCTTCATTTCCTTCATTCAACACTGCTTCCAGCTGTTGAATTCTTTCTCGCACATTTCCCGCAATGTGCTGGCTTGCTTCCATGTTTACTTCCAATTCTCTTTGCCTTCCTTGAGTTGATGTGGATGGGTCATCTTCATTAGCGCGTTCCTTTGGCGTGTCGCATTCCTTGTTTCCGGCGCCATTTTCTTTTATCCACACTATCTCTTCAAACCGCACTGCTACCTCTTGACGGTCCCCAGTGGAGTCGCCAATTTATGTTCGGGCGCGGGTTCGTCCGCTGGTGCGGGTTAGAGTGTTCCCGCGTCGGGTTGGAAGGGTTCGGTGGGACCGAGGCGCCCTTGCCGCGCAAAGAGACAGCGGGATGAGACTAAAGAGTCACAAGTATCCAATAACACTTAGACAATTCTTATGCACTCGGTGGGATGGCCATTTCGACACACACACTCGACAGGACTTCCCCAGCACTCGGCACGCAGGCTCGAGGCTGCTGGAATAGAACTGGATGGTTCGGTCACAGGTGGACAACGCTGCACCGACAGCTTACCGGGTGTGCCCAGCACTTGGCCCCGACCAAGGCTGGTTGCAGCCACACACCGGCAATCCCCCTTACCCGACACTACCTCACATCTCCACGCAGGGAGGCACTCACCCACACTTGATCACTTTTGATCTGATTTTGTTTTTCTCCCCCTCTACACAAGGATAACATCTCCTTATATAGACACCCGGCTGAAGTGCTGCACGCCAACACATGCACCCCTTGGTGCTTGGTGTTCCGGCTTCCACCCCTTGGTGCTTGGTGTTCCGGCTTCCACCCCTTGGTGCTTGGTGTTCCGGCTTCCACCCCTTTCCCTCCTTCCGAATAAATCTCACGTATCTTATTTCTATTAAATTAGGCATAACCACGGGTTCAACCACGACTGGCTGGGTTAACCGTCATGATTGAGCCGAGGGGTGCGGTGACAAATTTGGACGAAGACAATTTGTACAGATATAAATATTTATCCTGAGCGTTTGTAGTTAGTTCTCTCCCATATTATGTGTCGTGCCTTCACGGGAGAGAATTCTGATTTCTGGCATTTCACTATTTAAGGGTTGTGCTCCTATGTGAAGTTTATAACTTAATGGGTTGGGTGCCAAGAATGATACTTGTGAGTTTGTTAACAACATGAAAGTGAATAGGCAGAAAGAAAAACAAAAAGATTGTATCTTCAGTTTATAGGCTATAATCGAATGATTTGGTTTGGCATAGGAAGTATAAGTTCTAAGTAGAAGCACATATTTTTGCTAAGAATACAAATATTTATAACAGTCTAACCTAAGTATAAACTAATAGGCCTAAGTCATCCTTTTAATATAATTAACCAAAGTTGAAGATTTCTAAATTGTCCCCGCTAATATACCGAACCTTACTTCATGAAATAACTTGAAAATATCACAATAAGAATATAAATGGTTGGTTTGGTGCCGACCTACCTTGCATGGAGCATTTTTTTTTTAAATTCTAAAAAGTTCCAAGCCAACTTCACTTTAAAGCTTCTTCAGGTAAACTCCATGAATGATTTCAAATGATTTCGTGCAAACAAATTTCATAATTCACTTCCAAAATCTAATAACAAAAGCTATTGAAAATTATTTTTCATCTTCCAATTTAGCTATATCAATATTCAAAAGTAATTTAAATAATGTATTAATTTATTTATTTGAAGTGTCAAGAAAATAATACATACTAATTTCAAATAATATGTTATTTATTTGATGAAAAAAATATTATCAATTACTGAGTTTACTCCATTTTCTGGCATATGCCACGGTTGAGTTCAAATCCCCAAAAGTCAAATTAGGACCCAAAGGTCAACTTTTTAAGAAGAATTGCTCAACACCGCATACAAAGATTCCTTGTCACATACTACCACAAGCTCAAAAGCCGCATTGAACGAGGGCCAGGGAGAATAGCAAATGGATTTCCTCCTCTTGATTATGAAAAAATCCAGTGTCATGTAGAAACCACTTGTAAGTTTGGCTGTCAGAAAAATTATGTGTAAAAAAAGGATAAAAATGCATAAGTGAAGTACGAAGACAAAAATTCCTCCTCTCATCTCAAGCTGTTTACAACGATGGGCAATGTGATTAATAAATGAAATTCCTCATTTCGATAACGAAGCAAATGATAAAGCACCATAAAGTGGGCAAATATGATAAAGAAATATGATTAACACATAGCTAACGTCCCAATGACGACCTCTTTGGTCGGCTTCTGTTGGGCGTCAATTAAAATAGTCTCACATGACTTTTGGTGCATTTGTGATGTTGTCATGAAGATGTATGATTATTCTAGATTCTAGTAGTACAGTTCAAATAAATCTCACGTCGAGAACTTGTTCAGTAATTGTATCTTCCTAGCAAACATGCAGTACACATGCTTGTGATGTTGAAACAAGGATGAAGATGACCATACATGGACATGATTTCGCTAATTTTAGGTTTGTTATTAGACTATTAGCGAAGTTTTAATATCCCTAATATATTAAAAATTACTCCACTCACTCACATTATCCACATTATACAACCTATCATTGGTGTAATAATGATCTAAATATGGATATGATCAAATAGTCTTCCTTTTACACGTATATTTTTTGATGACTAAGACAATGACTTTTTCAAACAAGCCCTTTGTCACCAAATCACTCATAGTTAAAAATAGTAAGCTAACGAAAGTTACATAATTTTATCATTCAAATATAGCTGAAAGTTAAAGGTACAAAGAAACAAATATCATTTTAAGGGTAAAGTAGGGATCATTCTTCGATTATCCTCATGGTTGAAAAAACACATGCACTATGAATCACATGAGTATTACTCATAAAGAGCATTTCTCTATAATTAACATCATACAGATCTTAGTCTAATCACTTGTAAAGCCCCGAAAATTTCTAGGTTATTTTATCTAAAGTTTAAAACACACACACACACACACACATATATATATACTATATATATATATATATATATATATATATGTTAGAGATAAGGAAGTATAAGGATAGTTAGTTAAGATAATCATGCATGTATCTTGGATATGGATAGGAAGGTTGGGCAATTGGAAGATTTTGTGGAGATTTTTAGTGTTGGGGGTTGACGCTACTCATATAAAAATACGCTTATAAATATGTTGCTCCCGTCTACCACCGTAGTCACTGTCACCCCAATCCCATCCCTTCATATTGGTATTGTTTTCTCTTTACAAGATACCTCTTCTTGCTTCATTCTTCTTTTTCCCTAGATTCAAATAAAGTCACATGCATACATATAGCATATATATAGGTGTTCCAAAAATTTTCCTATGAATTGTAATGGTTGTTTGAGATGTGGTAAAATTGTTTTATCTATTGGTTGATTAATTAAAGAAAAAGCATGATTTCTTTTAAGATAGGTTTAGAGAGGAGGTTTGTCTTTGTACAACATCGTGTGTTTTGCTATACGATTTTGTGCGCCAATTGTTTTATTTCTTTGCTTTAGCCATTCTTGATAATTTATTACAAATAACATTAATTAGTATTATTGTTAATTTATTATGTTATTGTATGATATCAAATATTAGAGTTAATCATGATCTATATGTGTATGTTAATTATTATGATTAATTAATTAGTAAATCGTATTTTTGCCTGTTTATAGCTAAATTAAATTATTTAAAGATAATATCTTTCATTAATGAAGGAGTAGTATGCATATATATAATCATTATCAGTTAAATATTAATTATTATTATTCTTATTATTATTATTCTGAGTTATTAATTAATTAAAGTTGATATATTTTAATCATTTGAGGAATTATCATTGGTTTACCCGTTTTAATATTTTGTCCGTTATTATATATAATTAATTATTAATTTATGGGTTGATAAATATTGATGTCGTTACAAGGTCAAGTAGTTGCTAGCATGTTTTGATTTTTCCTAATAATGATTAATGATTTGGTGTGACCATATAAATTAGCTTGTGTAAATTAATTAAATATTAAATTGTCATTGTTCACTTATAAGTAATTAACCAAATGATTAACTAATTGTTGTGAGATATATTTTATTGTTATTTTTTTATGTACTTAGTTAAGTGCTACATATCATATCATTTCTTGCATTAGAGTAAGGAATTACACATGTTAACAACGTATAAACTATTTGTGACTCCCAGATTAGGATTCTCATTGCGATTATGGTACCTTTGTCTAAATTTTTAGGTCTGTATAATTACTTGAAATATTATATATTCCTTTAAAATTTCTTGAAAGATAAAATACCTGTCCTTATGCCAAAAAGAGTGACAGTGCACAATGGAGTAAGACGACTCATTATGCATTTGTGATCCCAAGAGGGTGACTCACTGACAAATATCGGTAACTACAAACCATAGGCCACGTAGCATGTGTATGCATATATGAGATTGTAGCTGGATGGGGCGACCACCCATCTCGACATAATAAGAACTTGATATAAGCTCATAATCATTAAAAGACTCAAATTTAGATGTTTCTTATAATTATATGACTTTGTATTTTTACCACTAACGTGGAATTGCCTTCGCAGGTGTTAGCATTATGGAAGGATGGGTAAAGTCGGACAATTAGAAGACACTGTTATTAGACTATTAATTTTTTCTTATATATTGTTATACTTAGAGGTTGTTTGCATGGCAGTGGGATTTTAGTTCGTTTCATGGGTCTTAGATTTTTCTGAGCTTATATTATATTTTATTTCATGGCACGACTTAAAATTTGAACTTTTACTAATTCCCTTGAGTATGAAATTAATTTGTACGATTTAAAAATAATTTTACGTCATGAGTTTATTTGAAATGTTAAAAATTAATAAAAAATTAATTTATGAAACACGTAATTTTTATATAGTAACACTTGGCTCGTTTGTCTATAACAAAATTAAATTAGATATCAACATGTTTGGTTTTCTATTATATTTAGGGTAAATCAATGTAAATTATCACAACTTCATTGTAGCAATAAAAAGTCATAGACCCTAAAACTGGAATGACTATCCCCAAATAATACAAAATTCATCATAACCAAATATTTTATTGCACAACTCTAGCATAAGCTAAAATTTTGCTTTCATTGTTCATCAAATGATACATATTAATTTCTACCTAGTCAATAAATAATACTAGCTCAATGATCATGACTTGTGTAGAGGATTTAATGATATCAGCTCACATGTCCCACTTAGGCTCTTTAGGGTCTGAGTGCAAATCTTGACCTACATAACACTGTCAATTACCAAAAAAAATGACAATTCTTGTTATTTATTATTTCCTATTTTGAGTCATATTCTAAATAGTCAAATGTTTACCTTTTGCTACTGTTGTATCTTTAGGTTTAATAACATCATTTGAATTGTTTAAGATGCTTTTTAGTATGAGATTCTTATGACAAAGATAACAATCTATTCAAATGATTATGCTAAAAATTCTTTTTACTCCCACTAGGATGAAATTCTCCGTGATTTTAACTTACAAAACTAAGCTAAACTAGAGCATTGCTAGTATCAAGATTTTATTCAATCTCCAAAAAGATTAAGATCTAAATTAACATTATCTCATCATGGAAAATCATCTTTTAGAAAAAAATTGATATCTTTTTTTTCCATAAGCTTGTTCACCTATAAACGCATCCCCTTAAAGTGTTTATTGTATCTAGTAAAGATACTTCTATGGATCCAACTTGCCAAAATTGCTTCAAGGATCCTGAACATAATCATATAACCCGAGGGCTCAAATGAGAAAGACCAGGTTTTTAACCTCATCCTTTACTCATTTCTACACAGAAGAAACTAACAAGGCACTCACTTAAGTATATAGGCACAATCAATTAAGTAACATCTCAAAGAAAAATTGAGATTTAAATACAGACTTAACCTTTTCTTATAAAAAATATTTTATTTCTCTTCTCTGCAACATCACTATGCAATAGTATGTAAAAGAGAATAAATCTACTTTTAAAGTTCCTTTTGTTCACACTACTCTTTAAACTAATCAAAGAGATATTTTCTACCTCGATTAATATACATGGTCTTGATTTTTGGCATTTAGTTTATTTTTAATTGTATGTCAAAAATTCTGGAAGTAAAGTAAAGCCTCATACCTATGTCAAAATTAGGTATATAATATCAAAATGTGTGAAATCACCAACGAAAATGATGATACATTTTAATATCTTTTTTGCCCGCATCTAAAAGGGAAATTCATGTTAGAATGAATACATAATAATGGAATTTAAGCTCTGGTTAAAAAAGAAATTAATAATAGCATTAATTTACAAGCAATACTCACGTATTAACAAACTAATATGTGAAAGAGGTTCTATCTAGCCCTCTGGTGCTTAACGATTTCTTCAAATCATAGCATCAACCTAGAATTGCTACTCGAAATACTAAATACTCTTCATATTTAACCAATTAATAATTCTTAAAATAAAATGAATAGTTAATGTTCGGCCAACAAAATATAGGAAAAATTCTATCTCAGAAAATACTCTTACAGACACTAGATTTTTCCATACTAAATACATAATGGACCAAATGCAGCATCTATATATGGCCACTTCTCATCAATAATATGCAAATCCCAACATACACCATTATGTCCCTTGTGAAGTGGGACAAAAGCTCCACATATGCTTATTGATCTTTAATTATTGTTTTCATGTTCTATAATCAATTATCCCAAAAATATGATAATTGATCAACATAAACATCTAGCACCAAAAAGAGAAACATTTAAATAAATGGAAAAAACTTTTAGGTTCAATATGAAGAGACATGCATAGTGTCCATACTTATTACAATTATAACACATTACTGTAAACTTTTCCTTCTTGGTTCACTTCCTAGAATACAACTTACCTTAATCAATCTTAACTTGATTAGGTTTTACTTAGGACTTCGACCCTTTCATATAAGCACACTCTTCTAGATTGCTTGGAGTACAAAACCACAATTCTAGAAGTTTCATCGTAAGAAACATCTCTTGAGGATTTAGAAGTCTCTAAGTGCTTATCCTCCAACTCTAAATGATATGTAAAATCATTTAAAGTTATTATGTTTTCTTTTATTAGTCAATTTACTTTTAATGAGCAAAAAACAATTTGGACTTGTTCATTAGAAAAAACATGTCCAAACTCCTAAAATTTCATGATTAAAATCGATATTTCCCAAAATTCAGCTAAAAACTACTTCTCATAAATATCAATTGCCTAAATTTAGTAACTAAAATACCGGCAAATTTATCATTGAGTGCTAACCTCAAAGAATAGGCAATGTTGTTTTGCTCAAATCTCTTAAAGTAAATCATATTGTACTCAACAATTTAATTGGACTGATGGTCCTTTAATGTTTCGAAATGTTATAGTCATTTCTAGTCCCTTTGGTACTACACCAAAATACTAGGAAGGATTAGAGAACTTATTGCATGGAAAATAATCTCCTTTGTAATTACCTCCTTAAGGATCAACTGAATATGTAACACCCCGTTTCGGCTCACCCGTGAACCGACCCGGAAATGTCACCGGCGACCGAACCGTTCGTTAATCTACTAGATTCGGTTAAGCCGACCCGGATCTACTCTCGGCGTCTCAAGATGGAGATGCAAATATGAAATGCATGAATGGGAACGATTGGGTTCTAATGGAGTCCTACATGCATGCTATGATGTACAAGCAAAATAAGACAAAACAACAAATGAAAAACCAAAAGAAAATATATACTATTTTATGAAAATACGGTAACACATAATAATCTACCATGACATTCAATCATTATCTCATTCGTTTTTACCTGAGCCGAGTCTGAACTCCAAGGCTCCCTACTCATTCATATTTATCAGTTCGTTTCATAACAAGTAATTCATTCACGCAAACACATCAAAATTATCATTTACATAACAATAACACACCATCATTATACATACGTTACACGCGGCAGGTACATGTGTGCGCGGTTCCGTGCTGCTCCTCCGCAGTCCCGACAGCTTTCATCGCTCGCATTCCTCACCTACATATATATAGAAAAACCGTCAGTAACGAGTGTTACCGGCCCGGAAAATAACTAATATCAATCTGGCACAGGAGAGCAAACTCTCCTGTTGAATCAAAACCATATACTTCCTCAAGAACTCTCATCAGGGCACATACGGGAGCCGTCGCCATCGGGCCGTCGCCCTCGGGTCGACAGCGTCCCCCTTTCTTTCTCATCCTCATACCTTGGCCATTTCTCTATCGCTTCTCACATCAAATTTCATTCCTTACCGCCCTCTGCACCTTCCATATTACTCCTGGCCTTGAGCACAAAGGCCGAGCACTCTCAGGCAGTCGCCTTCAGTACCCTTTGAACCACAAGTCTAGACATGCGCTGCATTGCAGTACCCGTAAACCTCCACACTTCTCCGGGTTTGAGGAACTCAAAGGTGGAGTTGTCCGGATCCTTCGGGAACGAAGTGGGTTCTCCCCAGCTCCAGAGCCCGCTCTTCCGGGCACACGCCCTATCTGAAGACATGGCCGCAAGTAACCCTCATTCCATCTCTCACCGAAAACGCGAAAACTATATATATATAGGCCTGGGTTGGGATTTATACAATAGGCCCGAAGGCAACGTGAGCTGGATCTGAAGTTCGAAAACAAACTCGAGGGATCTCATCCTCGAGGGTTATTAATCCGAAATAAAACTGTTGGCTAAATGGCCCGAGTTAAGTGGGATCCGATAAAACGCCACTTAACTCGTCCTGCACACGATAAATCAAACATACAATAGAGTAGCGTAAAACAGAGAACGAGTCCTAAACGGACCTGGTAGAAGCTCCAAACGGGTCCACGCGCCTAGGCGGCGAGCTCCTACACCGTACCTACACAATCAGGCTAAAAACTAACGCCCGCATGATGAATCACACATCCTATAGCATGCACACACAATCAACACAATCACGCATCAACCAACACACATTCAACCTATATCAATTCTAGCAAGTCTACTTAGGCTAGTTTGCATTAGATCATGATCATTACCTAGTTACCCTAATTAGTTTCTTAGTCTCCATTTTTTAACACCACTCAATCAAACAAATTTCATATTTTATCCTTAATCAAATCTACATTTATATATATTATTATAACACACAATTCACCAATCCTAGCATGCAATTCTAATAAGCAATACTTTCAAATAATTAAGTTAAAATAAATTATACCTCGCGTCGTCGAAAATCGGCGACGGTTAGGGTTTCCGTTTCGTGGCTCGAAACTCGAATTCGGCACCTAGCGGCGTCCGAAGTCCGATCAGATTGGACCAGGTGCGTTCGGCGGATGATCCGGCGAATTTCCCACGAATCCAATTTTCCGGCGGTTCCGGCGGTTTTCCGGCGAGTGTCGGCGGTTTTCCGGCGGCGATTCGGGACGGAGCAATCAGGGGGTCTATCGGCACCAGCTCGACGAGCTTGGTCCGATGGCGGTGTCAAACAAGGTAGCCGAGGCGGCGATGGCCGTCGACGGCGGCGTCAAAAATGGGCGGCGGTGGCGGCGTGCTCCGATCGAGGCTGCAGCCGGCCTCGACGGCGGTCGGGATGGTGGGGAAACGTCGGCGACGGCGAGGGGGTGGTCGTCGGGGTCACAGCGGCGGCGGCGGCGACCGAACGGCGGCGGAATCCGGCTTGGAGTGGCGACGGCCGAGGCGGTTTCGTGGGGTGATTCCGACGTCCTGGCGGCGAGATGGTGGCCGGGGTGGGTCGTGGCGGCACGGCGACTGCACGGCGGGGCGGGGCGGCGTTGATCGGCGGCAGTGCGGCGTCGGCAGCGGCGGCGGCGGCGACGACCGTGGGTGGCGCGGCTAGGGTTTGGAAGGGTAAGTGTCGGGAGGAAGAAGAAGTGTTGTAGTGGCAGTTTCGTAAATAACTATTGACTCGATTCCTACTCGAGTCAAAATAATAACTAGTTCGTAATAAATTCTAAAAAAAATCTAGAAAAATATGGAAAAAATTCCATAAAATAAAACAAACACAACAACATCCAAATGACATGCTCTATAACTAATAACCCACCCGAATATAATCCAACGCGTCCTAACGCGTTATTCGGCCTAAAACTATTTCTACGATCAAATAAAAATAACAATCAATACTGTATACCTCCATATACTTGATAACCCATTTCTCATCATCTTTCAGGCGTTATCATCGTACACTTGAGCATACATGACTCTCATCGCTCATAACTCACAGCTGGCCTCAACTCAGCTCGCGGTCCATGAAGCTGACTCGATTCGAACCGACGGTTGAACCGACTGGTTCACTCCCGTAAAACTCTGGCTCGAGTCACGGGTTTTACAGAACATGTGACCAATTTCAAAATTATCACTCTATAATTTCTGTTCTTATTGGAATTACAAAAATAATTTGTTTTATTCAACCTACTGTGAGCTTATAGAGAATGTTAAGAATGTAATTATCACTAACACTAGAATTATTGCATTACATTAACTATTAGGATAATACAAAATTATTTATGTGGTGCGTATCAAATATTGAGCGAAGTTTGCATACACAATACTTAACGCACATAATCAACAATATTTATTGAAACAAAATTTATGCAACTATTAGCTAAGATGAGATTAGCTTAATAATCTCTAATCTTTAGCTTCCATTGACCATAATAGGTCTAACATGCAAAATCAATTAAATTAAATAAACTTTAGCCCACAAATATTAAAAATTGACCACCCCTTTAAAGGTCATTAAAAAACTTAATGCTAATTAAAATTAATCTAAAATGGCCTCACTCTAAAAAATCAAATTAGTATTAATTTGACTTTAAAAAATTAAGTTTATTTTTTAATAAAATCGAATTTGAGTTGGTTCAAGATTGCTTAATCAACCGATTTCAATTGTGGGAGTTAATATATCTAAGTGGATAAGCACATACCCTCTAAACAGAATTGTAATGAGCAGTTGAACATATGTCGGTCATTGGACAGAACCGGACATCAACACGGTCAAAAAGCTCAATTGTAAGTAGTTAAACAGTCATGAACTAAAAACAGTCGGACATAATTGGCTTGTGATCTTTGATGACACCTCTAAAACACCTGGAACAATAGATGTTATATGCTTCTCTTAATCCAAAGCCAGCTTAAGGAATAAGGTTTTTCCATTAGCTTATATATAAGTTACTAACACTATCTATAGCTGACGTAGGATAAACCCAACATTAGTCATGACACATCGAAGAACAATTACCCAGTTGACTTAAACAAACCAAACTAGTAAAACAGTTTGCATTAAAACCCTAGGGTTTTGCATGGACCTTTCTCCTTCATAAAACACATCACAAATATCACCTAGTTTACAAGGTTGATGTCATCAAAAAAGATTATATGACCACCATACTCGAGGAAATTACCCAAGATTGGGTAAAATAAAAGTTGTTGTACTCTACACATGTATAAGTGCATAAAGGAAATATTTAATTCAGTTTCATTTTGTTTATTCATGAATTAATTTCTACATTTGGTGCTCTATAAGTCGTATATTTGTTATGCCTATAATTGTTAATTTTCTTTGTTCTTTATATGTTTGACATATAAGAAGTCAACATCATTTATTATTAGATATATTGACGATTCCTCAAATTCATTAATTTTATGAAATTTGAATTAGATACTTACTGATATTTTGACAAAAAAATTAAATTTAAATTGTTATTTTATTCAATAATATTGATAAATGTGATTCTTTTATTTTATAGGCCCGGTGCGTTCAAGTTCGATATGTACCGGGTTTATATGGTTTTTGAAGGTCCAGGACATAACCTGATAAAGCAAATCGTGCTCTCTATATCAGGTATAAGGTACATCACGTTTAATATTTGATGTTCAAGAGGGCAGAGATAAGTTGCGAATACAAACTCTCCTAGTGACTAAGACTTTGACGTAATGCATGGATATCATTGCCCTTCAAACAAATTCTGCTCCAAGGTAAATATTAGAGACAATTACTTGCAAGGAGGAGTTCGCACCCGCTACCACCACCAGACTTGTTATTGTCGGCGGCAAGCCGCCGACCCCGCCGACCTATTGCTGTCTTTTTTTCCTTTAAATCAAAGTAACTCGGAACCAGTCTTAACCAACCCCTCCTTCCCTTAGGTAAAATGATTTATGCGGGCAAATTAAGTATAATAAGTTTTTCCTTTTACATGTAATATATTAAATTTGTACTTCCTATATGTAAATAGTAAATTTGACTCCCTGGCCGCAAATAATTGTCTGTATATATTATATAATATGATTCAATTTCTATCATTCAAAAAAACAAAAACTCAACCTTCTACCCCTGTTCGTTTTGTCCAAGTAAGAAACGGTAGGCTGGGGAGCTGCTCATCCAAGCCTGACTCCGAAACCTAACTGTCTAACTTTGAGACAAACTTGGAACAGCGAGCTACATGTGGGTTACTAATTTTTATCACTCTGTAACAATAAAAAATTTGATCGTTACAAAAAATAAATATATTTGTTGATCGGTTTATTCAAGAAGCGACCATAAATGTACTTACAACATAATTTTATTAAACTAATCAAATCATTAGACTAGGATTGGTTAACATGAAAATAATATAAATAATATGAAAATATTAAACTAGACAATCATACTAAAAATAATCTCTTAAGTATTATATAAAAAATACATACATATTTAATATGTATTACGTTCAAATTTATCATAATTAAAATTAATTAATTCTACCATGTGTAAAAAAATTTCAACTTTTTTTATTTTAGAAGACAAAAAAAATAGTTGCGATGATAGATTAAGAAAGTGACCCCATTTTGAAGTAATCATGATAATTTTGTAATCTTTCTTAAATATAATCATATTTCATTGTTACATAAAATAACTCTAAAAGTATTTTTTACATAAATTATATTAATTATAATTACTTTTTTAAGGTTAAAAATTTTAAATTTTCATATTATTTACGTTATTTTTGTCCCAATCAAATAATTTTTTTAATTATGAACAAACTATTTCTCCACTTGTAAATGGCAAGTTTCTCCTTTTTTCCCCTAAGTATTGTGCAAGCTTCTCTTGCCCCTTGATCTATGTAAATTGTTTGTAGAAGCTGAATTATTGAAGAAATGTGAGCGGTCAGGGGAGTAACAGCGTGTGGCGCGCAGTCTTTCCCAGCCCCTCCACAAATATCTCCCACCATCCAACTTTCCATGACCAACTCCGCCCCTGCTCGGTCCGGTTAACATAGCTCTTTTCATGGCGCTTTCACACGCCCCCTTCCTGCCCGAACTCTCCCTCAGAAGAAACACGCGAGTCTTCTCCCCTTCCCACGCCCTCAAGCCACTCTCCATCTTCACGCATGTTGGAAATCTGAAGAGACCCAGCAAGTGGTCGACGCTCTTCCACTGCACCGCGACTGCAGAGATCCATGGTGGAGTGGCAGTAGTGAGGGAGAAGAAATCCAGTGAAGGTGAAGACGAGGTGTTGCTCCCGGTCGATGAGGAGACGGAGCAAGAGCGGGTGGCGAGCAAGTACGATTGGAGGGAGGAGTGGTATCCCTTGTATTTGACTCAACAAGTTCCCGAAGATGCACCTTTGGGCCTCACCGTCTTCGACAAGCACCTCGTCTTGTACCGTGACCGTGGTGGTGTGCTTAGGTGCTATGAAGATCGCTGCCCTCACAGGTAATATAAAAAGGATATTCAGGCACAAACCCAGTCCTGTTTTCGTGATCTGATTATTATTAGTGCTTGATCATTTCCATCTTTGTCTAATCAAAACTATTATAGTGATGAAGCATTAACAAAGAGGCCATCTTGAGTTCTAGTTGTGAAAACTTGACTCTTTGCTTGGATGGGTATTATGTTGTTTTTATTTTCTTTAACATTTGGGTTTTATGTCGTTTTCAAGTTATGATAAGAGTACCTATAATCTATCCTCCCAATCGGGACTACGTGATCATGATGTGTCGATAATCCGCTTAGGATACACAGTGGCAACCGCAATTCTTTGCTACTAGTGATTGGTAAGTGAATTCAACAGGTTGGCGAAACTGTCTGAGGGTCAGCTGGTGGATGGGAGATTGGAGTGCTTGTACCACGGCTGGCAATTCGAGGGAGACGGCAAATGCGTCAAGATACCTCAGGTGCCGTAACCAACTCTTCACAAGAAGGAAAAAAAGTATTAATCAAATTAACTATAGCTTGACCTGCTCTTCATGATCTTGTTTTGAAGTAGCTTCCAGCAGGAGCAAAGATCCCTCGAGCAGCTTGTGCGAAGACATACGAAGTGAGGGATTCGCAGGGGGTGGTGTGGGTGTGGATGTCAGATAAGAAAAAGCCCAACGAACTCAAACTCCCATGGTTTCAACACTACAGCATGCCAGGCTTCCAAGACTTGTCGACAATTCATGAGCTTCCATACGATCACTCCATCCTGCTTGAGAATCTCATGGACCCTGCCCATGTCCCCATCTCCCACGACCGCACCGACTGGAGCGCCAAAAGGGAAGACGCTGGAGCTCTCAAATTCAAAGTAACTCACCGCACAGACCGAGGCTTCGCCGGCTACTGGGGCAAGGAGGCAGACCCCGAATTGCAAAGTTTCCTCAAATTTGAGTCACCTTGTGTTCTCCAAAACAACCGAGAGATTGTGGACAAGAAGGGAGTAAAGCAGGTGTTCTCGGCTCTTTTCCTCTGCCGGCCTGCTGGGCAAGGCAAGTCGATGCTCATAGTCAGGTTTGGTACTAGCTTACGATCCCCTATTGCAAGTGCTGTGCCGCAGTGGTATCTTCACCATAATGCTAGCAAGGTCTTTGAGCAAGACATGGGGTTCTTGTCATCCCAGAATCAACTGTTGATCAAGGAAAAGGTGCCCACCAAGGAGTTGTACCTCAATCTCAAGTCTTCAGACACTTGGGTTCTGGAATACAGGAAATGGATGGACAAGGCAGGTCCAGGGATGCCATACTATTTTGGGCACAGCACCATTTCCCCGCCAGTGGAGCCGGCGGTGGTGGAACATGCTCCGGCTGGACCAGTGGCCGGTATCTCAGCCTCTCTGCCGGCTAAGGGTGGTATAGGGAGCTTGCACGCTCCCAATCCCGCCAACCGATACTTTCGCCATGTGGTTCACTGCAAAGGTTGTAGGCAAGTCGTCAAAGCTTTCCAAGCATGGCGGAATATGCTCTACATCCTGGCAATTCTTTCGGCTGCAGCTGCCGTTTTGGCTACCGTAAGACAATGGCAGCTCATTCTTTTGGGTTCGTCAGCGTTGTTGATCTCTGGTGCATACGCCTGTACAAGTGCTGTGTCACTTATAACAACCAATTTTGTCAGACTTCACCGGAGACTCTGATACTCCTGTGCACGATGCAGCTTCCATTGAAAGAGGTACACAAATTGCTGTAGCTTGTTGCATGATAGTTGTATAGTAAAATGTAGTTGAACTTGATGCTTTGCCTCCTCTGTGTTCCTATTTTCCTGTACTATCTAATACCTATCTATAACAAAGGATTATTTTCCCCTAGATTTACTCTGAAGGGGTACTACAGTTCAATATGCTAGAATACATGATCGTTACAGGGACATGGACAATGTACAAGTTGTGAAGCTTTTACCTATAAAGCTTACACTTAGATGCCAAAATGTGGCTAAAAGAATTGCTACAAATGTGGAATTTTAAATGTACATTCATCAAATTGAACAATATAAATTTTCTTAAATTAATGTCTGCTCATTTAGTCAGAAAAAATCATGAAGACTATCAAGGTAGTAATCCCACCCTGTGTCTTGAATTGGGAATATGAATGCACGTAATGTCGCTTGGATTAGGCAGTGGATCAATGATTGTCCCAGATCGCTTTAGTTTTCTACCCCTGCTCGTTAAGTCTACTCTATCAACCTTTTTCTTAGCACCCAGGAAGCCTTGGCAGTTTTTAGCTCCACACCGACAAGCAACCGTTGATCCAAACTGCACAAATCTGAACGGGAAGAAAAGGATATAATCAGACATACTAGCTGTTTCAGCTTTCCAGCAAAAGTTTTTAGCGGGTGTATGGAATTGCAGCAATTTGAATGAAAACAAATGAATTAGATATATGCCAACACACTTCCACCCTCGCTTGTGCATGGATCCTTATCTATACCAGTTAATTTTTGTTATCGTAAACATCAATTTAGAAATTGCAGTGAACTGACGAATGAATACAATTTAGTACTTTACCAAGGCACCACCTCCCCATCTCTCTCTCACCACCGCGATTCAAGTAGGAAGTATTTACCCTTCATCTTAATCCTAATACCAACGATGATGGGGTACTAAGAAATTGTTACCCACTGTCATCACCATGTGCTTTTCTGGAAAAGTTAAAAACAGGAATAGTCCCTCATGGGAAACTTTTAGCGACGCGCACCTTGCTTCGCTCAGGGTATTACGGGCTTAGAAGGTGGGTTACCAGACTTCTTGAGTGGGTTAGTCATGGCTAAAAATTACCCACTTACTACGCCAGAAATACCTTAGTGCAGATTAGGTGGGCATGACTAAAATTCCCCCTCCCCCTCCTCCTGACTGCCAAAGTAATATTGGCATACAAATATAAGCAAAAATACTTGAGGTAAATGTTAATTTAACCTGTAGTCATATGTTAAAGTTTCTCCGAAATTTACGAACTGCGAAGCAAACACACCGACACGTGTTTCCCCATCTACTTGCCTGTAAATAAGATTATCGACAAACAGTCATGATTTAGCTGACTAAAGCACTACGAAATAATATTGAATTTAGATAGCTATTCACTAAGAAAACAAACGAATTTTTATGGCCGTAAAAATTTACAAACCACTTTTCTAATTGGCAATTTGGATCACAACTATGGTTTAGAAATCAAGATGCGTTTCCCTCAAAAGTGGCATCTATGGTGAAATCTTTTCTGATGTCGCACATGTAGAAATTTCTGGCACCTCGATATTTCATGTCCCAAAGCCTTTTCTCACATAAAGCATCGTCAATAACTGGGGAAACCCGAAAAACAGAAAGAAAAACTAAGCAAATGACATTAACTTGCAATTGAAAAATTAGCCACAGTATCAATCTGATCAGGGGAGTACTGAAACTCATGTTAAGACATACAAAGAATATAACTAATATCAACTACAAATATTACACGTTGTAACCATACCTTCCCCTATATATTCAATCACAAAGTCCCCTTTATTTATTGTTTCGGCCGCCTCCACTCCCCATCCGCAAAATTTTGTCTACATAATAAAATTACAAGAAAAGCTTACATTGTTTTGCACGTCAAAATATTCAAAATAAAGCCAGTGACAAATTGATGCAAGACATCTACTCGTGATTATGCCATTGAAGAGTTAAAAAAACAGCTGTGCCAATTGTTGTATTTAAAAAGAAGTGTAAAAAATTATTCACATTGTTTAAAATCGTAATCCAATTTTTAACTATAGATTATACCCAAAAAAACAAAATCTACTGCCTGCCTGAAAATATTTGTTTACATTCAGTGTGCCCTGTCGATTACAATAACAATAACAGACACTGCAAGGTTCAAAGAGAAATTATCCAAAGAGATCTCGATAATCTCTTGAAAAAAATGACTGTAGTTTCCATATTATAGCTAAAGCTTCTTAAAATTAGCAAGCCAATTATCCCAAATTTTAATCATCCATAACAGACAATAACTTGCTTCGTAAAAACTCGTATAGGATGTATCATTGGAATAAGATTCAAAAAAGTATTACCTTCACAACTCTTAATTTCTTTTCTCTGCGGAATGGTCTATTAGTGCATGTATCAGAGCAATTGCAGGCTTTCGCGCAACTGATAGACTGAACCCTGAAAGATATAGTATATGTTAAATTCAAACATTTAGACCAAGTCAACATAACCCCTATTTCAAATTGATCTTTGATGGACTAACAAATGGAAAATAGCATAAAAAACATGTTGCTTCCATAGATATGGATAAGAATCAAAATAGAAAAATAAGTCCAATATGTATAAGTACAAAATTGTGGAATCAACAACTATAGTTAACTTCATAAGATTTGTTGAGAAAAATTCCCAAAATTGGAGATCAACCACAGCGAACAAAAGTAATGGGAAAATAAGACCTGAGAAATAAGATAAAACAAAACCACAAAAGAGCAGAGATTTAACGTGGAAAACCCTCCTTCAATCGAGAGTCAAAAACTACGGGCAACAACGAACAATTCACTACTTCAACCAAAGATTACAGTCATCAAATATATATAGAGATGTACAAGAAGATTACTCACACACCCTATACTATTGAGATTACAAGATTTCACTCTCTCTCAATACTCCGTATAAGATAAACTCATGAATATTTTTCCCTCTTCTTTTATCTCTATATCTCTCCCTATCTCTCTTTTCTTGTCTTTTCTTCTGCTTGTCTTTCCTTCTTAGAATGAGACAAATGAAGCTCAATTTATAGAGAAGCTTTGAGACCCTTCAATCTCCATGGAACAACTAACAGTCACCTCTGTTAATATTCGAAGCTTTGAGACCTTCAATCTCCATGGAACTAACAGCCACCTCTGTTAATATTCCGAGATTTCTTTAGTATTCCGAGTGTGACAATGGGCTACATATCATTAATACAATTACACATATTAACAATCTCCCACTTGGAGTCCGATTGGAACACACCAGTCCAAACTCTTCCTCCACTTGTTCGTTGCATGAGTCCACCTGCATGTTAGTGCAAGTTCACCAAAGTTGAGCAAAAACTCAACTTTTTTCCATCCACCGGTTTAGTCAACATATCCACCGGATTATTTTTTCCATCTATCTTCTCCAACTTCAATTTACGTTCTTCTAACAAAGATCTGATAAAATGATACCTTAACCGAATATGTTTGGTCCTAGAATGAAATGCCGAGTTCTTGGCTAAATGGATTGCACTTTGACTATCACTGTACAACCTGCAATCAACCCCATTAAAACCTAACTCATTCATTAAAGTTTTAATCCAAATATATTCCTTGCTAGCTTCTGTAGCAGCCACATATTCAGCCTCAGTTGAAGACAGAGCAACTATCTTTTGCAATTTGGAAACCCAACTCACCGCGGTTCCACCAACTGTAAAGATGTATCCGGATGTACTCCTGCCATTGTCTCTATTTCCAGCATGGTCCGAGTCCACATAACCTTGCACATCAATATTATCACCCTCAAAACACAAACAGTAATTAGAAGTTCCTTTCAAGTACCTGAAAATCCATTTTACTGCCTCCCAGTGTTCTTTTCCTGGGTTCATCATGAATCTGCTCACTACTCCCACTGCATGTGCAATATCTGGTCTTGTACTCACCATAGCATACATAAGACTTCCAATAGCTGAAGCATAAGGCACCTTTTTCATGTGAGCTTTATCCTCCTCACTCTTAGCACCTTGTTCTTTGGACAATTGGAAACTACCCAAAGTAGTAGTCACCGGCTTGGATTCATTCATGTTGAATCTCTCAAGAACTTTCTTCACATACCCTTCTTGAGATAACCACAACTTCTTGTTCTTCTTGTCTCGGGTAATTTGCATCCCAAGAAGTTGTTTTGCTTCACCCAAATCCTTCATGGAAAAACTCTTGGCTAACCTCATCTTGAGACTAATAATTTTCTCCATACAAGTCCCTGCAACAAGCATGTCATCTACATACAAAGTTAAAATAATGTAATCCCCATCATTAAACTTTTGTAGATATACACAGTGGTCCGAATTGCTCCTAGCAAATCCATTATCCAACATAAACTTGTCAAATTTTAAATACCACTGTCTTGGTGCTTGTTTGAGTCCATATAGACTCCTCTTCAATTTGCACACCATATTTTCTTTACCTTTGACTTCAAATCCTTTTGGTTGTTCCATATAGATCTCCTCCTCCAAATCACCATGAAGGAAAGCTGTATTTACATCAAGCTGCTCTAAATACAACCCCTTTACAGCCACAATACTCAAAATAATTCTAATAGAAGTCATTTTTACAACAGGTGCAAATATATCATGAAAATCAATCCCTTCTTTTTGACCAAAACCTTTCACTACAAGTCTTGCCTTATACCTTTGTACACCACCGGCTTCAGACTTGACCCAATAGATCCACTTGTTTTATAGAACCCTCCTTTTTGGCGGCAACTTCACCAACTCCCATGTATGATTCTTCTCCAACGATGACATCTCATCTTTCATGGCCAACTCCCACTTAAGATGAGCTTTGTCACTCATGGCTTCATCATAGGACTCCGGTTCTCCTGCATCAGTATACAAAACATGTTGTACAATTAAATTTAATTTTGAGTAGGTTCTAACCCTTGTGCTCTCCTTGGTTCAGGAGCAACAACTATCTCTTGTGGTGGCTCTGAGTCATCAATTTAACTTGGCATCAAATATTCAAATCTGATTCATCATCATTTGGTTGATAGCCTGTCTCACCTTCTGTTCGGTCTCTTCAAAGATAATTGTTCCTCATCACTTGAACAAATCGTTGATTTTAGCACTTGGCATCTTTCATCTGTCTCATCAAGCTCCATATATTCTTTTCTTTGACCCTCATCTTTTCTTCTTCATGTCTTTGTACATGCACTCTTCATTGAATACAACATCCCGACTTCGAAACACCTGTTGTTCTCGAAATCATATCCGGTAACCATACTCATCACTCCATATCAAGAAATACACATTGCGGACTTTGTTAAGCTTCTTCTTGATTCCCTGTCAACATGTGTATATGCAATACATTTGAACACCCCAAATCCGCTCACACTCGTGAACCGACCGGCATGTTACCGGCACCGGCCGGTCGCTAACCCGAACCTAACCATCCGGATCCAATCTCGGCGTCTCAAGATGGAGATGCAAACGTGAAATGCATGGATGAGATCATGTGGGTTCTAACGTGGTCCTACATGAATGACTATGATGTACAAGCAAAACACAAACCAATACAATTAACGAAAAATCTAATAAAAATTCATGATATTACAGAAAACGGACAGAATCTCCCCTAAAAGTGCAATTAGGGGCCAACCCTGTCCACAACAAGGGTATATAAATATTTTATCAAAATACGATAAAACATAACAATCACACTGACATTCAATCATTATCTCATTCATTTTCATTCTGAGCTCGAGTCTGAACTCCATAGGCTTCCCTACTCATTCATCAATTATCAGTTCGTTTCATAATCAAGCAATTCATTCAAGCAAACACATCCATAATTATCATTCACACAATAATAACACACCATCATTATACATTTACACACGGCAGGTACATGTGTGCGCGATTCCGTGCTGCTCCTTCGCAGTCCCGACAGCTTTCATCCACTCGCATTTCTCACCTACATATATATAGAAAAACGTCAGTAACGAGTGTTACTGGTCCGGAAAATAAACTAACTATAACAAACTGGCACATGAGAGCAAACTCTCATGTGAAAGCAAAACCATATACTTCCTCAAGAACACTCATGAAGGGCACTACTGAGGAGCCGTCTGGGCTGCAGACTCGACAGCATCCCGAACTTACTGTTGCTGCGTACTGTGCTGCTCTCGGCACTTCTTTTTCAGTACTTCTCGATGAAACTTTATCCTAAGCCCTCTCCTTACCTCCATATTTCTCCTGGCCTTGAGCACGAAGGCCGAGTACTCTCAGGCAGTCGCCTTTAGTACCCTTTGAACCACAAGTCCGGACATGCGCTGTACTAAACAGTACCCGTAAACCTCCACGTTCTCCGGGTGTGAGGAACTCAAACGCGGAGTTGTCAGGATCCCTCGGGAATGGAACAGTCCGCTGGCACTAATCCAGAGCCCGCTTTGACTGTCACGGCATCCTCTGCATGGTACGTGCAGTCGATTTCTCTCATCTCTCGTCTCACTGAAAACGCGAAAACTACATATATATATATAGGCCTGGGTAGGGATTTATATAATAGGCCCGAAGGCAACTTGTGGTGGATCTTGATTTTCGAAAACAACCTCGAGGGATCTCATCCTCGAGGGTTATTAATCCGGAAAATTGTTCGGCTAAATGGCCCGAGTTAAGTGGGATCCGATAAAACGCCACTTAACCCGTCCTGCACATAATAAATCAAATACACAATAGAATAGCGTAAAACAGAGAACGAGTCCTAAACGGACCTGGTAGAAGCTCCAAACGGGTCCATCGCGCCTAGGCGGCGAGCTCCTACACCGTACCTACACAATCAAGCTAAAAACTAACGCCCGCATGATGAATCACACATCCTATAGCATGCACACACAATCAACACAATCACGCATCAATCATCACATATCAACCTATATCAATTCTAGCAAGTCTACTTAATTTAGTCTACATTAGATCATGATCATTACTCTAGTTACACCTAATTAATTCCTTACCTTCAATTTTAACACTCACTCAATCAACCAATTTCATAATTTTTATCCTAAATCACATCATACATCTATACTATATTCATGTCATAACATTAATCATGATAATTATCAATCCTAGCATGCTATTCTAATAATTACAATCAATTTCAAATAATTCAAGTCGGAGTAAATTATACCTCGCGTCGTCGAAAATCGGCGACGGCTAGGGTTTCCGTTGCGTGGCTCGAAACTCGAATTCGGCACCTAGCGGCGTCCGAAGTCCGATCGGATTCGACCGGGTGCGTTCGGCGGATGATCCGGCGAATTTCCCACGAATCCAATTTTCCGGCAGTTCCGGCGGTTTTCCGGCGAGTGTCGGCGGTTTTCCGGCGGATTCCGGCGGTTTTCCGGCGATGATTCGGGACGGGGCAATCAGGGGGTCTATCGGCACCAGCTCGACGAGCTTGGTCCAATGGTGGTGTCAAACAGGGTAGCCGAGGCGGCGATGGCTCGTCGGACAGCGGCGTCGAAAACGGGCGGCGGCGACGGCGTGCTCCGATCGGGGCTACGGCCGGCCTCGACGGCGGTCGGGATGGTGGGGAAATGTCGACGAGGTCGAGGGTGGTGAGACGTCGGTGGTCACGAGCGGCGGCGACGGCCTGGACGGCGGCGAATCGGTCAGAGTGGCGACGACCGAGGCGGCTTGCGGGGCGATTCCGGCGTCGCGGCGGCGCGATCGGTGGCCGGGGTCTGGTCGTGGCGGCACGGCGACGGCGCGGCGAGCGGGGCGGCGTCGATCGGCGGCCGGTGCGGCGTCGGCAGCGGCGGCGGTGGCATGCGAACAGGGGCGGCGCGGCACGAGGGTTTGGGGGTGGGGAGAGGAAGGGTCGGGAGGAGAAGAATACCGCTGAGTGGCAAACTCGTAAATAAGTATTGACTCGATTCCTACTCGAGTCAAATATAATAACTAAGTTCGTAATAAATTCTAAAAAAATTTAGAAAAATATGGAAAAATCCCATAAAATAAAACAAACACAACAACATCCATAATGACATGCTCTATAACTAATCAACCCACCCAAATATGATCTAACGCGTCCTAACGCGTTATTCGGCCTAAAACTAATTCTACGATCCACATATATAAAAATAATAAAAAATGACTGGCATACTCTCATATATCTGATAACTCATTCTGTTCTGATGCATTCATGACGTTATCATCATATACTTCGGGTACGCATGACCCTCATCGCTCATAACACGCGGCTGGCCTCGGCTCGGTACGCGTGATCCTGAAACTGACTCAACTCGAAACAACTGGTTCGGTAACGTAAAACACGACTCAAGTCATGGGTTTATACACTTGAACTCCTTGGTTCAGGAGCAACAACTATCCTTGTGGTGGCTCTGAGTCATCAATTTCAACTCGTGCATCAGAATATTCAGAATCTGATTCATCATCATTTGGTTGATTAGCTTCGGACTCACCTCTTGTTCGGTCTCTTCAGAAGATAATTGTTCCTCATCACTTGCACAATTCCATGATTTGTCAGCACTTGGCATCTCTTCATCTGTCTCATCAGGCTCCATATATGCTTTTCTTTTGACTCCTCATTATTTTCTTCTGTCATGTCTTTGTACATGCACTCTTCATGAATACAACATCCACGACTTCGAACACCTTGTTGTTCTGAAATCCCAAAGATGCAAGGGGAGTCCAGCATGAACCCTCATGCTTCTCGCTCGCTCTAGGATGGTCCTGTTCATTCTCTCTGCCACCCCATTCTGTTGTGGTGTCCTTGGCACTGTCTTGATCCTTCTAATTCCCCGTTGTTCACAATAAGAGTCAAACACCTTATTGCAATATTCTCCACCATTATCCGATAGAAGACATTTCAGTCTTAAACCTGTTTCATTCTCAACTCGGGCTTTCCACATCTTGAAAATGTTAAAGACATCTGATTTTTTCTTAATAGTGTAGATCCACGTCTTCCTACTAAAATCATCAATGAAGGTAACAAAATAGAGATTACCTCCAAAAGATATATCATGGGCTGGTCCCCAAACATCCGTATGAACCAACTCCAACCTTTTGGATTTCATCTCTCGCCCACCCTTTGTAAAGCTGACCCGTTTCTGTTTACCTAAAACACAGTCTTCACAAAAACCAAAGTTAGAATCAATTATACCTGTCAAAACCTTCTTGGAATGTAAGATCCTCATCCCACTCTCGCTCAAGTGACCAAGCCTTCTATGCCATAACGTTGTTATGTCATTCTTCTCAGCTGCCAAAGAAACAAACTGATCTACCTTGGTAGACAATGGGTAAAGTGTACCCACCGCCTTCCCCTTGATCACCACCAATGCTCCTTTGCTGATCTTCCACTGATTGTTTTCGAATGTGATCCTATAGCCCTCTTGGTCCAGCTTGTTAACAGATATAAGATTTTTCTTTAATTCAGGTATATACCTGACCTCCTTGAGAATAAGTTTACCTTCATCATGCATCTTCAAATGAATTACTCCTTTACCTTCAATTCTGCACTTCTGACCATTGCCAATTGTTACATATCCACAATCACTCTTGACAAAATCACAAAACCATTCTTTGTGAGAAGTACAATGAAATGAAGCACCTGAATCAATATACCATGTATCTATGTTGTAATCAACATGAGCAAATAAACAAAATTTCTCTTCATGACCATCAACAACATTAGCTACATTCTTGACTCGCTCGGGACAATCCTTCTTTAAATGTCCTTCCTTGTCACAAAACCAACAAGTAGGCTTACCCTTGAATTTTCCTTTGGATTTAGAGCGCCCTCGGTTCTTAGGACCTCTACTTTGACTTCTTCCTCTTTCTTTGCCCTTGCTTTTGTCCACCGACAAAGCTGTGCCCGAGATGGACGGTGTGCTATCTACCATGCTTCTCTTCATCATCTCCTGATTCAAGATTGCACCTAGCACTTCATCAAACTTTAGTTTTTCTTTTGATGCATTACTTATAGATGTAATTACCGTATCCCAACTCTCCGGCAAAGAACACATGAACATTAAAGATTTAATATCTTCACTAAAAGTCAACTCCACGAATTCAAGTTGTGCCCAAATTTTATTGAAATCATTCAAATGATTAGCAATAGATTTACCTTCGGGCATCCTTAAAGAGACAATCTTCCTCAACAAAAATAACCTGTTAGAGGCTGATGACTTCTCATAAACACCAGCTAATGCCTCCATCAACCCTTTGACGGTCGTCTGTTTGGAGACATTAAACGCCACCGACTGTGTTAAACACAATCGGACGATGGCTAAGGCTCGCCTATCCAATAAGGCCCACTCCTCGGCTGACATCGCTTCTGGCTTGGTACCTACAAGCGGTTGATGTAGTTGCTTCTCGTATAGATGATCCTCAATCTGCATCCTCCACCATTGATAATTTGTTCCATCAAATTTCTCAATTTTCCCAGTCTTGGAACTGTCCGCCATGACTCCCACTCAAATCAAGATCCGATTGAATGAGACCCAAACTTCCCACAGACGGCGCCAATTGTTGAGAAAAATCCCCAAAATTGGAGATCAACCACAGCGAACAAAAGTAATGGGAAAATAAGACCTGATAAATAAGATAAAACAAAACCACAAAAGAGCAGAGATTTAACGTGGAAAACCCTCCTTCAATCGAGAGTCAAAAACCACGGGCAACAACGAACAATTCACTACTTCAACCAAAGATTACAGTCATTAAATATATATAGAGATATACAAGAAGATTACTCACACACCCTATACTATTGAGATTACAAGATTTCACTCTCTCTCAATACTCCGTATAAGATAAACTCATGAATATTTTTCCCTCTTCTTTTATCTCTATATCTCTCCCTATCTCTCTTTTTCTTGTCTTTTCTTCTGCTTGTCTTTTCTTTTTAGAATGAGACAAATGAAGCTCAATTTATAGAGAAGCTTTGAGACCCTTCAATCTCCATGGAACAACTAACAGTCACCTCTGTTAATATTCTGAGATTTCTTTAGTATTCCGAGTGTGACAATGGGCTACATATCATTAATACAATTACACATATTAACAAGATTTACCATAATTCACAGTTTTATATACCAAAAGTAACGTACCTGTAGACACAATCTTCTGAACATCTCTTATTATGACAATTTTTGCACCCAATATCAGCATTGGCATAATCACGTTTTCTCTTGACAAGGTATACATCTGTGTAGCTAAGGAAGCAACATAAGAAGATGCTAAACTTGCTTCAGTGAAGATTAATGAAACATTGCAAGTTTGTAAACAATTGGTTAATATATGAATAGGATACTACGCCTTATATGCACGTAAGGAGTTGGCACAGTTTCATCTACTACATGATCCTTCATAAAATCCCCTTTAAATTCCTCATCAAGCGATGGAATACGTCCTACAAAATGGAAGATAGATAACTTAGAACATGAATGAAACAACCAATGCATGGAAAATTATATGATCAACTGAAAACAACCTCTACGTCTCTAGCTGGATCTGCATGCTGCTCATCCACACTAACAAGTTAGCCCTGTCAGTGAATTTAATGTAAAACAAGAATGAATAAATCGAACTACACAAGGGCATGATAAAAAGCAACTTTGCTAAAATTCCCTCATTTGATTCTCCTTTTGAACTTCCAAAATAAGCACAAAAAAGCACAAAATTACTGCAACTTCTAACCATTATTATTATAATCATCATCATCATTACCAACAACTTATCCCAGTTATAAGTAGATCAGCAACATTGACTTAATATCATTGACAGAATGCTGCTACAATTATATCAATGAGACAAAACCCAGGTACGATTTACAGCAGACATTGTTTCTAAAGCAACATTGAAGAGGGGAAATGAGATGAACTTCCTTCATCCTGACCAAAAGCTTTAGCTAAACATCAAAGAACAAAGTCAATAGCTTAAGTGAAACTGATGACATGGTTATCAATATTTGTCTTTGCATCTTCAAAGAAAAAAACCTTGAAGCACTAGTAAGAATTTAAATCCACATTCAAAGCAACATAAACAGAAGCATTTAAATCTACATTTGAAATTTATAAAATACTCCAAAGTGTAACTAGCATTTTCATTAGCATTCCACACCAAATCAAGAAACAATTGACAGTGGTCTTACTCATTATGTTTGGCACTGAAATTTTAAAGAAAAAATAAGACTTGAATACTTCATTTTTTGCGGAATGTGGCACAACCAACAACAAATTTCAAGGTCGGATTTTGCATTCCAGTACTGGAACAAAGGAATGAAAGGAGATAGCAAATCACAATTTGTCACAATCGATCAATGAAGAGACGACAAGAAGAATGTATTTATTATTAGAAATTCTAGTACCACAAAGAAAAAAGGGGGAAACTAATCAAGAAAAGAAGAGATCGACCTTCACTTCCAATCTCCAATTAGCAGAATGTCTCCAACAAACAGCTTTCCTCTGAAGACCCGGAAAATAAATAACCTTATATGGCCAAGGTGCACACATTTTATGTGCTGCTACTGAACATCTCAAACAGCGTCAGTACCCACTCTGTTTGCATTTAATGCAAGACTACAAAACAAACAATTTTGTTGGTTCATGAAAACACCATTAGTATAACCTTGTGAGGAGTAAGCTTATTTGAGAACGCAAGAAAGGATTGAATCCTATGAAGCAAAAATGTTCCGTGAAAAGTAAAGCATATAGCATCAAGATATAGCAAGATGCAGCAAGGCACAGACATTAGGTAAAAAAATTCTATCACGACGTGTAGCAATTGATTAGCTTTCTTTTCTGCAGTTTTAATAGGAGTTGGAGTCATTTTTCTTTTATTTTATATGAATGCCACATTCTTTGGAGCTTGTCAGGAGGAAATGTTGGTTTCTGTTTTTTTATGGTAGTTTGTTTCAACTTTCAAGTTCAGACACGTCAAAGAAGTTCAAACCTATATATCATAAGAATTTTTATTTTATATTCATACTTGCAAAGCCAATGAACACCCACTGTTTTCTTATTGAATAAACTTGTTGGATTGGAAAATTCCAACGCTCACCCCTGCCAACTGTCAAGTTTTCAAAATCTTTCCCATTTAAAAAAGAAGAAAAAAATCAATGCTTGAATAGGCAGAAATCAATATTTGAAAGCAAAAATATGAAAATTTCATAATATAGGTAATTAAATATAAGAGCCTAAATAAGGTATATAAGACTAATAAGTGTTTTAGTACTAAAAAGGTCATCATTGTTGCTCCCGGATATTCCAAGAGAAGGAAAAGAAGAAGAAAGTGGATGGACATGAAGAAACTTACATGTTGGGAAAACTTAAAATTCTTGAAATTAAGAAATCGAGGAATTGGCATCACAGTTTATATGAAAGACTTTGTTGGCAGCTGCGAATAGAACAGTAAATCTCATCTCCAGAAAAGACAGCTCTGCCACACATGCGGCATTCAATCTGAATAGAAAACGGCAATCATATAAAGCCTTTTTTTTTGCGTGTATAAATATAGTCATACAACATTGAAAATAAATTTAGCACTTGAACTAATACCCCAGAATGTATCCTAAATTTATACTAGCAAAAAGGCTTAGCACTATTATGCAAAAAAAAAGGCCAAAGATGATGTATCACTGGTTTATATAAATTTACTTGTAAATTTTCCGGAACATATTTTAATAAATAAATGTTCATCATGGACATTTTCTGGTACTTACCATCTCCTTGAGCACATGGTCTTATTAATCATCTTCTCCATATTTTTATAGGCAATGTTGTGTTTCCTCTACTCTTATATGTCATACAAACAACCTGGACTTTTTTCTCAATAAAAATGGAAAGGAAATTGTATGTCCAATTTGTTTCATATTCAGCCTAGCAAGGAATTAGTTTCTAAGAAATAAAAAGCTCAATCCACTCAAGTCATCAAATATTCTTATTTTCCTTTTTTGACAAAAAAATATGGACGGTTCTGTGCAGAAATGAGGCCAACGTAATGCAAACTCTAAATTTCTACCTGGAAAAAGCATAGCAACATATGCAAGAGCCAATGATGATGTATGGCTAGATAATATAACTGTTGGGCATTGTTTATGAATAAATTTATGTGCAACATGCGCATTTTCGGGTGCATATCATCTCCTCAAGCACATGTCCTTCTGCATTCTCTTCATTATTTGCTAAACTATGTTCTCTTTCACGTGCCATAATTATAAACCTTGACTTTTGGCCTCACTAAACTTGCAATAAAATTCAGAAATCACAATTCGGTTCAAAAAGTAATGCATTTCCAAGAACTGAATGGTTTAATCTAAGAATTTAGATGCTTTGACAACTTGGCCTAAAGGCTTGAGCTATGTGAAAAGGAAACCAGCTAACATTATTTTAACTGTGCAAGCAAAGTTTTACATCTTGGGAAGTGGACAAACATGCATGGGGGAGACCATAAAATAGGGCAATTTAATACACTTCCAGGCATATCCTCTTGGCTGTGATACTACTTAAGTCTAAATTGTTTGAGGACTTGTCTTAAGGGCACAAATGTTAGGCCCTTTGGGCCCCTATCCAAGCTCCGAAACCAGAACCAGTGTTGGACTCTTTGGGCCCCCAAAAGGGACTTTAAACAATCAAAAAAAACTTGCAATAGGTGGCACGAGCTTCTTTTAATCCAAAAGTTAGTCTGAGGGATAAAGCTTTCCTATTAGCCTATATACAAGCCATCAATAACCTCTGTGACTGATATGGGACAAACCCAACAATATTGACTTTAACACAATTCACTTAAAGTCATCCAATTTGTTTAATTAAAAATCACAACTCCAGGAGCAAGCAAGAATACCAGTTTGGGGAAGCGTGCATTCCCTGTCGGGGAGTCCCGCAGCCATTTTCTTCTCTGTTCAAACCCTGACGTGCTCCTCCAACGTGGCGGCACACCCTCCCTTGCCCGATTTCCCATCCGAAGCAGAGCACTTTTCGATCCACGGTGCGGAGGCGTCAGCGGGAAGGACTGCAACTTCGAAAAGCTTGTCGGGGCGCTGGGAGCCCTCCTTGGGAGGATCCGTCGAGAGGGAGGGAGGAAGGGAAGGATCAGGAATTGTGAACAAGGAGATTGCTGAGGTCGGGCATGGTGGGTTTTAGGGGAGGAGGAGAGGAAGATTGGGAATTGGCATTTGCAGAAATAGGCGCCTTTTGACCAATTTAAAAGGACCCAACCTTATGTTTGAGGGTGGGAAAATAGAATTTCAGAGTCTTTTTACTTTCTGTTAAAACATCTTCAAACTTTGGCTACCTCCCTCCAACCACAGAAATTTTAAATTTTGTATTTAATATGGTTGTTTTTTGAAAATACATAAAACTATATTTTTAATGTCTTAAAAACATATCTCTTAAAATATTAGAAAAACACAAATTAAATAAAAGATGCATTATTCAAAACCCTTTACCCAACATTACAAATATAAACAAGATTTTTCTTTTTTAAAACGCTCAAGGCGGCCACATATTATTTTTTGAGCTATCTTTCTTTGTATTTTAGCCATTTCTTAAGATTTTACATAACACTTTATATTACAACCAAATACCCATTCCAGAGTGTTAGGTTCGAAAATCACAATTTAATTTTTTTTATAAAGGTCATGACTCCTGTGTAATTTGAGTAAGGGAGGTTTACTTTTTTTTTAAACCCAAATTAGCCCCCATATTTTTTAAAAGTTAAAAGATAAAGAATCAAAGATGAATGAGATCAATTTGACTCGTGCTGGTAATGAATCCGGATCATAGTTGCATGGATTGAAATAGGAAATCGGCTTTTGAATTGGCCTGAGGGGAAGAATAAAGAATTTGCTTGATTCAACAAAAATCAGCCAAACAATAGGTTCATTTTGAATCAGTCATATACATATTTCCTTAGATGTATGTTCAAATTAACTTTCATCAATACAAAATATAAATACCAACAATAAAATCAGTATTCAACGCAAATCACATAAAAAGTTCATATTTCTAAGCTTCTTCCCCTCCATGCCCTTCCCAAGACCCGCCGCCGACAATGCCAACACCTCCACCGCCTTCGCTGTTAGAATTTCCAGCTCCACAACCCCGAACGAGTACACATCGCTCCTCCGACTCGGTTCGCTCCAAGCCAACTGTTAATATTTGTTACTATGAATATTAATGATATGTAGCCTATTGTCACACTTGGAATATAAAATGAATCTCGTAATACAAACAGAAGTGACTGTTTGTTATTCCATGGAAGATAAAGGGCCTAAAACTATCTCTCGAAATATTGGTCTCATTTGTCTTATTAAAAAACAAGGCCAATACAAAAGAAGTTAAATTCATCCTTAAAACTTAGTTAAATTCCAACCTAGTGACAAATTAGTTAATGGGGTAGTTTTTAGCCAAGGCTTTTGTAAAATCATAATACTAAGTTAATTAAATTAAATTAAATTAACTAGAAAACACTAAGTTAAATACCCTTTCAACTAACTAGTTAGTCTTGGTAATTAACCATGAAAAATAACTAAGTCTTTTGCCCCTATGATCTCTATAGATCGGGACCTTAAGACTTATGAGAACTACGTGACAACTAACTTAGTTCCTTCATCAACCTAGGTTGACTTCACTATAAAAAAGTTAACTAGCTATTAGCCTTTTGATCGACAAGTGCCTTAATAATTAAAATACAATGTGTAAAAAATATATGATATTAGTTGTAGACCGTTGGTGTACATAAGTATATGGACACCTAGGCACTTGACCTAATAGCTAGATAACTATGCACCTAGGTGCATTATTGAGCTCTGAATCTTACTCCTAGGGAAGTGTGGTAATGATCCAAAAAACTCACATAGTAAACTACAAGTGATCACGTGTGCTGTCAAGACGAGCCTGGGGTGCTAGGGTAACAACCCTTATGTAAGGGTGATGCATCATACACTCCCGTACAACACGTATATTGAACCAATTAGAACTAGCATACCTTAGTATGTGAACTAAAAACTGAAAACTAGTGCCTAGGCACATACATCATAAAATAACATACGACATGTGGATTTAATAAAACATAAAATGATTAAATATCCAACTAATCACATAAAATAGAGGATCATAATATTGGATATTGGACATAAATATATACATGAATATAGAATTGTATAATATGTTGTTATTTATAATTGGCCTAAATTCAATTGATCTATCAAAGTTAAGTATTTACGAGTCATAAATAAAAGTGTGGAATTCAATATATGAATAACATAAATAAAGGTGTGGAATTCAATGTGTAGATAATATTTTCGTAATTTCTCTTTTATGATGGGTCAAATTGAAATTATGAAACTAAGGCTATAAATAAAGAGGTTATGGTCCCTGAATTCATAAGTAGTTTTCGTTATGGTATCTCATTGCCCAATAACTTTGGTTTTGAAAACTATTATTGAATTTAAAAGATCAAAACCCAAGGAAGTAAAGAATCATTTTGCTTTTATGGATTCAGGTACACTTACGCTATCCAATTTGATTTAATTGATGATTTTATATGAAGACTAATAAAGTTTTGTTTTTAGTTTAAGTTATAAAGTTCTAACAAGCGGCATCAAAGCCAACTTCATATTAAATCATTGAGGATTAGTTTTATTAGTGTTTATTTATGGATTCAGATTCAGAAATTTATAAGGTTTTCAACTCATTGGGAGTTTCCCAAAATTTAGTACTAATTATTGTCTTTGGGATATTTATTCCTAAAATTAAGGTTTTCTTTTGGTAAAATATCAAGTGAAGAAAATAAAGTTATAAAATATTATAATTTCAGAAATTTTTAAATAAAGATACTTTTATAATCTTTGCAGTTTTAGATTATTAAATTCAAATTATAGTTCAGTTGTGATTAATATTTTAAAATTTATTAAGGGCTACAATATGATGCCAAAGTAATCTCTTTTGTGAAAATTAATTTATTTTTTAATATTAAGACAATTGTGGAGTATTTAATTCATGTGAATATTAATCAGTCCTAAATGAAGGTTAATATTTGATAAAATTATATATTCATTTGTGGTAATAGATATGTGATAATTATTAAGGTTCCATATAAATAATAAATCGGCCCAAAGGAAAGTTTATTATTTGACAAGATTTATTGTCCATATTTGATTATTGCACTGAGAGTATCCACTTACAAATTAATATTTCTGTCCAAAGACTAAATATTAATGTTCTGCTAGCTATCTGATTGATGCGATTAACCATTATTTGAACTATTAATCTAATTATGGGCATGTTGTTTTGTTCTATGGATTCAGTTAATCAACCTACTTATATGATATCTACTAACATCAATTTAGTTCCAATGCTTACAGATAATTTTAAGGATTGGAAAGAGAACGTGATAATCGTTCTTGACTGCATGGATCTTGACCATGTGTTAAGGACTGAACAACCTGCTTCTCTTACAGATAAAAATTCTATTAAGGAAAAATGAGACATTGAGAAGTGGGAACATTCAAATCGCATGAGTCTTATGATCTTGAAAAGCGTTTTATAAAAAACGATAAGGCTGAAACAAGTACGCTTTTGTCGAACTTGATTTCAATAAAGTTTAAAGGCAAAGCAAGCATTAGAGAGTATATCTTAGAAATGTCAAATATTCCTTCAAAACTAAAAGCACTAAGATTAGAGCTATCTAAAGATTTGCTCATGCATTTAGTTTTACTTTCTCTTCCGGCACAATTCAGTTAATTCAAGGTCAGTTATAACTACCAAAGGGATAAATGAACTCTTAATGAGCTCATTTCTTATGTTGTGCAAGAAGAAGAAAGGTTGAAGCAAGAATAGGCTGAAAGTCCTCACTTGGCTAGTACCTATTAGGACAAAAATAAGAAGAAAATCAGGTTTCTTGCTGTTTCTTTTGTGGTAAACCTGGACATATGAAGAAGGAATGCACTAAGTATCACGCTTAGCGTGTAAATAAAGGTCCATTTATTAATTTTGTTTGTTCTGAGGTTAATTTAGCTTCAATACCAATACACACTTGGTGGCTAGATTCGGGTACTACTACTCACATAAGTGTGTCAATGCAGAGTTGCCTGAATTGTCGAAAGCCAAATGATGTTGAAAGATTCATCTATGTGGGTGATGGCAAATCAGTTATAGTTGAAGCAATAGGGATGTTTAGATTATTATTGAAGACATGATATTATTTGGATTTGAAAGAGACATATGTAGTACCGTCTTTTAGACAGAATTTGGTTTCTATTTCTATATTGGACAAATCTGGTTACTCTTGTTCATTTAGAAATAATAAGTTTAGTTTCTTTCTAAATTCAAATATTGTGGGTATAGGTTCCTTGTCTTTTTATGATAATCTATATTTACTTGATACTATTGCATCTTTTAAGGAAACTTTGCATGTAGGTTTAAGTGGTATAAAAAGAAAATTAACCAATGAGAATTCTGCTTTACTCTGGCATAAGCGTTTTAGGACACATTTCTAAACAAAGAATTGAACGACTTATGTCAGATGGAATTCTTGATTCTCTTAATTTATCAGATCTTCAAGTCTGTGCTGAGTGCATTAAGGGAAAACAAACAAATATAAGGAGACTAGGTGCCAATAGATCTTCAAGCATCTTAGAACTAATACATACAGACATTTGTGGGCCATTTCCTACGGCTTCTTGGAATAGTCAACAATATTTTATTACGTTCATAGATGATTATTCTCGGTTATGGTTACCTTTATCTCATTCATGAGAAGTCTCAAGCATTGGACGTATTTAAGGCATATAAGGCTGAAGTTGAGAACCAACTTGACAAAACTATTAAGGCTATCAGATCTAATCGTGGTAGTGAATACTATGGTAGATATGATGGATCAGGTGTACAATGTCCAGGACCATTTGCCAAATTCCTAGAAGAGTGTGGAATTGTCCCACAATACACAATGTCAGGTACTCCTAGCATGAATGGTGTTGCTGAGAGACGAAACCGAACATTAAAGACATGGTAAGAAGTATGATTGCTCATACTACTTTACCTGATTCACTCTAGGGTGAGGCACTAAAGACAGCAACATATCTTCTTAATAGAGTACCAACAAAGGCAACAGTTAAGACCCCTTATGAATTATGGACTGGAAAATAACCCAGTATTAAGCATTTACGCATTTGGGGTTGTCCAGCTAAGGCAAGGCCTTATAGGCCAAATAAAAGGAAACTGGACTCAAGAACAGTTAGCAGCTATTTTGTTGGGTACTCTGAACGGTCTAGAGGGTATAAGTTTTATGATCCCACAATAAGGTCATTCTTTGAGACGAGAAATGCCAAGTTCTTTGAGGATGTTGAGTTTGGAGGGGAAATAAAGTTAGAAACTTTGTCTTTGAAGAAGAATCTGTTTCTCTTCCTATGATTATTCTTGACAATAATCAAGATCATATTCCTGATGTTGTTCAAGAAACAATACCAGAATTACAAGACAATATTGAGATTCTCCCTAATCACAATCATTAAGTTATACTTAAAGAGGAAAATCAACAACCTCAAGAGCAAATGCCATTGAGGAGATCCACAAGAGAAAGGAGAAATGCAATTTCAGATAATTATATCATCTTTCTCCAAGAACATAAGGATAACATTGGAATTATGGAAGATGATCCAATCAACTTTCATCAGGCCATGAAGAGTTCTAATTCTCAAAAGTGGATTGATGTCATGAATAAAGAGATAAAGTCCATGAAAGATAATGACGTTTGGGATCTTGTTCCATTGCCTGAAGGTGCAAAACCTATTGGTTGTAAATGGCTATTTAAAACCAAAAAGGATTCGAAAGGTAATGTAGAAAGATATAAGGCTCGTCTTGTTATGAAGGGCTTTACTCAAAAGAAGGCATTGATTATAATGAGACTTTCTATCCAATTTCATTGAAAGACTCATTCAAAATAATTATGGCATTAGTGGCATATTTTGATCTTGAGTTACATTAGATGGATGTAAAGACTGTGTTTCTAAATGGTGACATTGATGAAATAATTTATATGGTGCAACCAGAAAACTTTGTATCGGGAGATTCAAAGAATATGGTTTGCAAATTAAGAAAATCCATCTATGGACTTAAGCACGCTTCTCGTCAATGGTATCATAAATTTCATCAAGTTATTCTCTCGTTCAGTTTTGAGATGAATGTGATTGATGATTGTACATACCATAAGTTTAGTGAGAGTAAGTATATTTTTCTGGTTTTATATGTTGATGATATATTGCTTGGCAGTAATGATATAAGTTTCTTGCACAACACCAAGAGATTTTTATCAAAGAACTTTGAAATGAAAGATCTTGAAAATGCGTCTTTTGTATTAGGAATTCAAATACTTCGGGATCTCTCTTGATGTATACTCGAATTATCACAAAAGACCTATATAGAAAAAGTGCTTAATAGATTTGGAATGCAAAGTTGTAAACCAGGAGCTACCCCTATTGGTAAGGAGAAAAATTCAGTCTAAATCAGTGTCCTAAAAATGACATAGAAGGAAAGGAAATCCAAAAGATTTCCTATGCTTTAGCAGTAAGAAGTCTTATGTATGCTCAAGTATGTACGCGTCTAGATATTGCGTATATTGTTGGACTGTTGGGCAGATATTTAAGTAATCCAGGATTAAATCATTGGAAAACAACCAAAAGAGTCATGAGGTATCTTCAAAGAACAAAACATTACATTCTTACATATCAAAAGTCAGATCTTGAGATTATTGGGTATTCTGATTCCGATTTTGCTAGATGTGAAGATAGTCATTGATCCACTTCTAGCTATGTCTACCTGCTTACTAGAGGAGTTATTTCTTGGAAGAGTGCTAAGCAGACACTCATACCTTCTTCCACCATGGTAGCCAAATTCATATCATGTTATGAAGCATCCAATCAGGGAATATGGTTGCGGAATTTTCTCATAGGGTTGCACATTGTTGATAATATTGAAAGACCACTTAAGTTATTTTGTGACAATTAGTTGTAGTATCATATTCAAATAACAAGAGGAACTCATAGAGATCAAGTTACTTGTTGTGAAAGAAAGAGTTTAGAGTGATAAAGTTTCGGTAAAGTCTCTATAGAGCATATTGGGATAAACTTCATGGTTGCGGATCTGCTTACTAAAAGTTTACTGCCTAAGGTCTTTCATGAGCATATTGCTCATATGGGTGTTGTATCATTTAATGATATGTTACTTTAGTGAGAGTTTGTTTTATTGCAGTATTTGGTTTATGTTTCACTCTATTTTGGTGATCTCATAAGGTTGGACCAGTTGAAAATAAGCATGTTTAGATCAAATTACATGTAATTTTCATGCTACTCATCCACACTTGATCTATGTCATTTAATTATGTTGATGTATGTAACCATGGATGGGTTTAGTTACGATAAATGCAACAAAAATTGCCTTCTTCTCACATTAGGACATCCTCTACTTAATCTCAGTGGACTAAACTACCCTTAAACCTCCTACACGAATGCCTAAGTGACAGACCTGTCCACATCCTGTGATAAACCTATTCAAAACTCGACTGTTGGACAATTAATAATGCTAGTCCACTTAAATCACTTGATCGTCTAACTAAGTACCTAAGTTCAGATTATACTAAAAAACTAGTAGAAGTTGTCATTAGGGATATTGAATTGGTTCACAAGTGACCGTGCCCAACTTGTCCACCAATGATAAAAGTTCATTCGACTAACTAATCTATAGGGATTTTAGTTGATTGTTTGCCCCATTTCAGGATTGAGCATTAGATAATGACTACTGCTAGTTCTCACTCAAGAGAAGGAAATAAAAACTAAGTAATATTGGCTAAAGAAGCCAGATATTACATTTTATCCTCCTTAAAAAAATTTCATCTTGAAATTTAGCTAAGGAAATAGCTCTGGGTACTTTGCTCGCATATCTACTTCCACTTCCCATGTGGCTTCTTCTAGGGCATGACTCTTCTAGAGAAGCTTTATTGTAAAGATGGTTTTTGTCCTTAGTACCTTTTTCTTGGTGTCCAAAATCTTCAAGAGTGTTTCTATGTAAGACAAGTTCTCCTTAATTTCCACCTCATTGAAGTCGATCTTGTGGGGTGCATCGAACTGCTTTTCTTCAACATGGAGATGTAAAACACGTCATGGGCTGAAGTTAGAGTCATAGCCAAGCTAACTATTAAGCTACAACACCTACTCTTCTTAGGATCTCAAATTGTCTCACATACCTTGGACTTAACTTGTTAGACTTGCCAAATCTCATCACCCCTATGATTGGTGAAGTCCTTGTGTAAACATGGTCTCCTACATCGAACTGTAAGTTCCTTGGGTAAAAGTTTGCATAGGATTTCGGCGATCTTGTGCCTCTTTCATCCTCTTTCTCATTAAGTTAACTATCTTGATAGTTTTCTCAATTATTTCTGGTCCAACTAGCATTGGATCTCTATTGTCTACACTAGATCTCTATTGTATAACCAACATGTTGGTATAGTACTTCAAAAGGTGTCATACTTATAGTAGACTGATAGCTATTATTAAGCAAATTCTACTAATGGTAAATGGTTTACCCAACTACCTTGCCAATCCAAAATAGATGATCTAAGTAAATTTTCTAGTATTTGGATGGTCCTTTCTGACTGTCCATCAGTCTAAGGATGGAATAGAGTACTAAACTCCAATTTTGTACTCATTGCTCTTGGAATTCCTTCTATACTCTAGCGGTGAATCTTGCACCTTTATAGACACTATAGATACAAGTGTACCATGGAATCTCACAATATTTTCCATGTATAGTTGAATAAATCTTAACTGAAATAAAATAAGCTGATTTTATGAGCCTATCAACTACCACCTCTAGTACTTCATGTCCCTTCTTAGTTCGAAGTAGCCCAACTACAAAATCACAAGTGGTATCCTTCCATTTTTGGGTTGGGACTTCAAGAGGTTAGAATTGTCCTCCAAGTCATTGATGCTCAAACTTCACTTGTTTGACATATCAAACTATTGGGTACAAAGTTAGCAAACATCCTTCTTCATATCTATGATACATCTTTGTGATGCCTAGGTGAATGGTGTACTTTGAATGATGTTCTCTGTGAAAGACTTCATTCCTAAGCTCTTCACTCTTTGGGACGCATAGTCGACCTTCAAATCTGATCACTTCATCTACCCCTTCTTGACAGAGTTAAGAGAAGTGAGAAAACCTTTTAACTCCTTATCTTTTTCTGGAGCCACCTTAATTAGGTCAAAGTCATTGGAGATAGTCAAATTAGTAATGAGAGAATTCATCTTACACACTTGATTCACCTCTATGATATCTTCTGTCAATCCCCACTTGGTCGCCATTGTACTAGAAATCCTGGCTTAGGGATTCCTACTTAGGGCGTCAACCACAACATTAGCCTTTCTTGGATGTAGTCGTAGTCTACAGTGAATTCCAACCATGAATATGGGCCCCACAACACATACATGTATGTACATTAGCCTCCTCACTACCTTCTTGGGTTCTTGAAGCAATGAGTGTTCGGCGAAATCTTCAATGCACCTATCGACTAGTTACTTGCAAAATAGATCAGAACATAATATAATAGCAGGTCATATGCTGGCTTTTTTTTCTCTTTTTCTTTCTTTTTTCTTTTTCTTTTTTTGTATGTACAATATTTTCACAAAAGAGTGACCTCACCTAGGTCAAAGCAAAGTCTTGGCATAGGAGTATGAAGATCATTTCTAAATGTTAGAGATACAAGCTTAGAGCCCCCATGTGCAAAATAAATCTGCTTGTTACCTTACCTGATTTGAGTCAGCCTTGAGTCAGTTCGAGTCAGTTCAGCTTTCATACCATGAATATGTGCTTGGATGACCATATGAACATGTTATGGAAGCTGAGTATGCATGATATATAGATAATACTTTAGTTATGCTACATCATAGCATAAGTTATCAGTGTATACTCGAGGTATACATGTTCTTTTTTGTGTTAGCTCATGGTTTGAAAACTAGATCTAGGCTGTTGCAACATTTAGTATTCTTTTGGGATTTTTTTGAAGTATCTCTTTTGCATGTATTTTAGAGATTTCAGATTACCAGATTGCCCTTGTGAGCTCAATTTTTTATTTGAATCTTATATTATCACCGGTTGAGTTTAAGGTTTCAAGGCCCATTTAGCTTCCTTGCCTTGATTTTTGTTCATAGAGTCCCCGTTAGGCTTCGAGTCAGTTTTGACTGATGACATTATATATTATATATATATATATATATATATATATATATTGTATATATCCTAGGTGAACCCCATTAGGCCCATGAGTTGTTGGACGTCCAAATCGTGTCACATGGCAAGATCGAAGCCTTCCATGTCAGCCCTAGCTTCCCCTCCCATTTTCCTGGGATTTTCTCCCACATTGTTTGGAGGATTTTAGCCCTAGTGCCGCCGCCACTTTGTCTCACTACCGGCGAGCCTCCGGCCAACCTCCAGCCACCGGATTGGCACCAAACCCACCATCGGCATGGGAATTGCCGTGTTAGGCACTAATAGGGGCATTTTGTCTGTCGGATCCCACAGTTGCTACCTTTCGAAGCTTTTTCGGTGCTGACAAGCCACCTCTGACTGATTGATCGGACCCAGCCATGTCGACTATCGCCACAGGGGATGTCCTCATTTCCGAAGGCGATACTTTCTCCTTCCTACCATTTTCTAGCCAATTGTTAGCTAGATTCTATCAACCTTCACTGCCATCACCTTCCCCTCACCGTCCCCTGCCAATCCTGGCGGTGAACCTTGCTTCGCCGCTGTTGCCATTTTCTGGTAATGGGCATCAGTGGCCCCATCATGCCTGACTACCTGCGACCAAGTCCATTTTGTCCGTACCCTATTCTTGGCTGTGTCTATGTCCACTAAGCCAACACAACCCACCATTTAAGATCAACCTAGACCAAGTTGACTCAGCCCAACTAGGTCTAACTCAACCAGTTGACTTAGTAGCCTATTTCTCCCATTTTCATCCGTTTTTCGACCGTTCTTGGTAATTCAAAACTACCTACAGTAGTTTAGATATATTTTGATATTATGACTATTTTTACTTACATATTATTTATTTGTTTATTGATTTATTGATTTATTCATTATTTGATTTATCTCTTGTTATTTATTTATTCACCATATGTGATACATGTTTGAATTATTGATCCTCATTGATGACATGTTTACTTATTGAAATTAATCCTATTCATGTTTATCAAATTTTATTTAATTATACAATTGCTCACACATATGTTATTATTTATCTACTTTTAATTGCATACTCATGAAATTGTTATTTATCTTATTACTTATCATGATTAGGTATTATCATTTATTTATTTACTGATTGTATTTTTTATTTATTCATTCACTTGTTTATTTTTTGTCTTTTTTTTTTTAATCGCTTACTTTTGCATGCATTATTATCTACTTGCGTTTAGTTGCAAACTCATGAAGTATTTAATTATCTATATTATTATTATTGCTTGATTAATGTATTATTTGTTTATTTATCATTTATTTATTTATAAGTGAGTTTATTTTATTAATTATTAATTATTGATTTATTCAATTATTATTTGCTACTTATTTACCTAACTATTTCATTTGTATGTAATTTATAATTTATTATTGTTTTGATGTTACTCATGCACCTATTATTTTTATTTATTTGACTTGTTTATTTATTTATTTGTTTTGCTTGTCATGTCTCGATTTTTGTGTCAAGTATTTATTTGTTGATTTGTTTGATGTTATTGATTGTTGCCGTAATGGTCAATGTGAGTACACACCATAACCATGCATTATATAATGTTGTTAGTCATTCACTTAGTAATAGGTTTTGATTAGGTTGCCAAGTTCGATCTCGCTTAAGATGAGAGTACTCGGCTTTTATGCTCTAAACAATGAGTTATATAGAGGTATGAAGAAGGCTTAGGATATATATATTTTTCCCGAGAGTGAGACCAGTTATACTTGAGAGAAGAATTTGCCAAGAGTGGCACAACAACAATTCAATGTGGGATGCTATTTTGTTTATAGTTTAATGACTCTTCAGTAGATGCCTCTTAAGCGTTCTCATTAATATTATATTGGTTTTCCTTCCTCATGGAAGTCAGATTTTACGTGCCAATTTGTAATAGCTATTTTCCAGGTAAATAACAATCGTTAGTGATGTTTTTACCATTATATATATATATATATATAGGTCTTCTCTTCCAGTGTGTTGGGTTGGCATGGTGGAAGGACAAATCGGGGCTATACAAACTTAAGCTCGAAGCCCCGTTATTTTTCTTTCGTGCTTTTGTCTACATTTATTGTGTGCTTATATCTTTTTTTGGTGTATTATAATGTATGCCCTCAAGAGCTTATGTATAAGAAGATTAGACATAATATCAGATCTTGATGAGGCATTCAAGTTTTAGCTTTAGCCGTTGTTTTGAAATACTTACTCTCTTATTTTATTTATTTATATTTTGGTTTTTATTATGTGTTGAGTGTTTACGTGTTATATCATTACACATAATTTCTCATTTGATTGTTTGCGCATTCATTCATCCTTTCTTATTAAATGTTTGGCTACATATTTGATAATGTCTTTATTTATCAAAACACCAAGAGAGTTACTTTATTCTAGTTCTCGTTCAAGTCTTTTAAATTAATCAATTTAAATGTAACTCAATTTAATAATAATATTTTTGATTTAATTTTTAAGTAAACCAGATCGAAGTATTACACCTGTAACCATAGAAAATTTACCGCCACTTTACCATTCCCAGATGGGGTAATGTAACCGTTAGACTACGGTCAGCCGTGGGAGTTGCAGATTTTTTTTGCCATGACGAACCGTGGCAATTATTTTTTAAAAGAACACTATCTTGGGAGGAAAAATCCCACCCAAACAATTTTTTTATTTGCAAAATACGCAGCCACGTGCGCAGCACCACACTCGGCAAAGGGCCGCGTGCTACGCAGGCTATCGCCAGCAGCCACCGCCGCTAGCCTTGGCCCCGTCTCCGTTGCTGCCACTGCCTTGCCACCGCCTCCCACCATGGCCCCATCTCCGCCCTGGCCATCGCCTCAGACATCGCACCACCGCTACCACCTCGGCCACTGCCTCCCGCCTCGGTCCAGTCTCCGCCGGTACCACCTCCTCAGCCGCCGCACCACCGCCTCTGGCCGCCACCCTGCGCCGCTGCTGGCCCCGTCGGGCGCCTCCCCCGCACTCCTGCCTTCCTACCCCCGCCGCCGATGCTTCGGCCGCCACTCCTGCTCTTGTTATCCCCTGCCATCCGCTCCCACTGTCCCTGCCCCGTGGCCGCCCTCGCTCGCCCCGACGCCGCCCTCGACGCCTCCACCGCCCGCTCTGCCGTGTCACCGCTCGCCCCCACTGCCGCTGCCTCTGGCCCTTGCCGTCTCCCATTGATTCTGCCTCACTCCCGCCTGACTCGGTCGCCTCTCTACCGCACCGCCATCTGCTGCCACAGCCTTGGCCCTGCCCCCGGTCGCCTCAATATCGTTCCACCGTGATGCCAGTCGCCCCCACCAGCCTTGGCTGCCCTCCACCCCGTCGCCGCTCGCCCCCACCGCCGCCTTCGCCCTCCACAGAAGCCGCCCTTGGCTGTCATGGCCGTCCCCGCCATGCCACCTGTCCTTCCGCGGCCTCTGGTACCGGCCACCTCATACCCTCGTCGGTGCTACTGGGTTACCCCGACTGCATGGTGTTCAAATTTTGCCACCGAGTAACGACGGCTTCATAGTAGTTAAATTTTACCACACGATAACCACGGCTATACCGTAGTTAAATATTTTGTTTGTCTCCGCTGCGTGTGCCACGGTTTATAACTGTAGGAGTGACAATTTTTAATTTTCCACAGTATTTATCCTATTTGCCACGGCTATGAGCCGATGGGAAAGGCCATTTACCTGCCGGTGATCTAGCCACTTCGACATTGTCGGCTGGGCCAAGGGCAACTACTTGGCCACCCGTAGCATCCTAGCAAAAGCTGACAGTGGCCAAATGGCTAGCAGCCAGCCCGTCCTGAGGCGGCGGTGCTGCACCATCCGGCTGTAGATCATTCTGGTCCGGAAACCGTTATTATTTTTTTAATATCTATATATTTTAAACTAAAAGTTAACCTTTATGACAATTCATAACTTTCCCCTTTTTTTAATAATTATTTCAATTTCCCACCGGCTAGTAATTTAAAAAATATCTTTCCCTTTTCCGGCAAAAAGTGCTTATTATTAGATTACTATTGATATATATATATATATATATATATATATATATATATATATATATATTCGTTATACATAATGTAACGCCAACGAGTAACCTTACCAACATTTCCCCCACTTCTCATTTTGACTTCGATAACAGTTTCAGAATTTCATCTTCCATATGGGTGCAGGTGGCTACTAATAGTTGGTGAGTATTGTTAGAATAGGATTTAATAAACATAATTAACCTAGTACACGCTAGAGAGAACACACACAAATTCTGTCCATTCAATTTAAAATATATAACGTACTATAGATACCGGTGTTCTACTCACATGCAGAGACAACCAAAAGAGTTGTATAGCAGCACAATAATTATTCTAGCATCTTCGACGAATAAAAGTTAAACTTGTGCAATGTCCCGAAAATTGGATCGTCGTAAGGACACAGAACCTTCCAGGTTTCTACTCTAAAGCATTGGAGTTGGGTGGTTGGCAGCACATCCTAAAAGCTGTTCTTCGTTTTTCTTCTTTAACCTTATCCCAGGCTGGGGTCAGAGTTATGATTCCCCTCACACGATCAGTCACTATATTTGCCGACAAATCGTAGAAAAGCCCTAATCAATTCGCACAACCTTCCATTTTTTCCCGTCTATCCTGAAAGCAAGAAAATAAAACTAAGTAGTTCAATTCAAAAAATGAAAGGACTTTGGTATTCAAAAGGCATGAAGTTTACCAGCAGAGTTATAGAGAAAACACTTGCCTGTTAAGATTTAAGTTGGAGATCAACCAGCCAAAGTCTCCCAAACCAACAGTTTACCTGGGCATAACATGCTAATAATGCCTCCCAACTCACGAAGCTCCAAGACTTTCTTCCGAAATTCCATGCTTTCAGAACAATGAATTTGCTAAGACATCCATATTTCATGAGTGATTCATTAAATCAAGATAACAATAGTATAGACAGGAAGGCACTGCAAACATTTTGGAAGGACATTTACCTTTGTTATCCATACAACATAAGAAGCAGCAAATTCCTTCTGTGACTCATCATCCTCAAAATCATTATATGAATATTGTAAGCAAAATTGAAGAATCTGAAGTTCAGCATCCAAAAGGTTTCTCAATTTCTGGTTTGAGGAAACATTTTTCGTATGACAGCAATAAACACAATTATTAGTTTGTATATTGCCCACCAAAAGTTGAAAAATGAAGCGACGATGAACCCATAAACTCTGCAAAAGAAAGCTTAAATAATCAGGTTATAATCATGGAAAGAGAAATGATCCCATCATTTTCTGTAGAAATAAGATTTCCAATCAAATATATGCTTCCACTAAATGAAAAGCAAACCATAAATCCAATCCAATAATTATTTGCAAATATTACCTTGCACTAACAATAATGAGAATAAATTATCTCCTCTTTCTCCCTCCTTCCACTCCTTTTATCTCTCTCTATCCCTGTTTCCCTAAACCTTTTTGATTTTCCTGTTCACTCCCCCATTCCACCTCCTCCTTCAACAGACTGCATGTAGCAGCATCTGAAAATTTTTTAAGTTTCAACAAAAAGGTACTTCCACAAGTCAAATCTCTTTTGAATTACATCTTGCCCTAAGATATAGAATAAACAAGATTAAACTTCAGTGCCATACATAAGAGTGGCATCTTGGTAGAAGTAGAACAAAGCTCTATACCATACAAATGGTATACATCTCACTCAGCATCTCCACTATAAAAAAATTGATAAGACCATTTGTTAGACAGTATTTATCATTATTTTTTAAACTTTCTAGAAATTTTTTAAAATTTATATCTGTAATCTAGCTTTTAAAATTCATCTTTTACTAGTATCTGCAAAATAACAAAAATTCGTACCTCCCTTCCCACAAATTGTTTGATCAATGTCTCATTCCATGTAAGCTCCTCCTGCAAGTTGTATATGTAACTTCAAACTCAAGAACCATGAATTATAATGAGCACAAGCCATAAGTTCAAAGATTTACTCATAACAAAAGTGAACAATAGATTGAAAAAAATTATTGCCTTCTTCTGGAAATATATACCTCCAACAATCGGAAACGTTCATCGCTACATTGACAGCCCAACTCAGAATCTGACTTTAAATAATCATCACTCATCTTGACGATTAGCCTCTGCACTCAATAATAAGAGCTGAGCATTAGAAAATGTTTTCAGGCACCATTACCAGCACTCTTCCACTGCTAATACCAAAGGAACTATTAAATCTCACTCGACGGAAATGAAAGCCACAATTATCAGCAATGTGCATCTCAGCCCATTTTCTTGATCTGCTGAGCTCCACACCAACCTAACAAAAAACAAAAACAAATAAGTTCACAGCATGTTCTGAGAAAAGATTCCTCATCGCATTAAGAACTTAGACACTTCTTCCACCTCATCTCGGGGACAAAGATCATATTTTGTCATTCCACATGACCCAGAATTAGACGCAAAGCATAAAATCACATAGTAAAAATTCCACATCTCTAGCGTTCTGTCTTTTTTTTTCAAAGAAAGCACATTTTGAATGTTTTCATCAAGCCAATGGAGCCAATATATCCGGCGACTCTTTTTATTCTTCCTCCAATCATCACGAAATCAAATTTGGAACAGCATTCATTTACTTTTCTCATCGAGAAATTATAACTGATATTTAGTATTCTGAAGTACAGAACAAAAGTGATTACCTGTATCTTTGTCATGTAAGACACAAGCCAACATCTATGATGCCATGCACGGTAATTCATTTTAAACTTCTGCAAATAAGAGCTGCAAATGTTCAGGAAAAATACTATCAAGAAAGCCACCAAGAATGATCCAAAAGCACATACTACATTTCCTATCATTATAAGATAAATGAATAATGTGGATATAGACGTCCACACAAATACTCGGAGATTGTCATATAAATATATATATATATATATACCTACAGTTGTATGATAGCTGTCATAAAATTTAACTACACCTGCAGATGCCAGAGCATAAATGGAAGTTCATTATTGAGTCTTATACTAATGTAAGAAGTGCTTTAATTTTCATGAGTCTTATTTTAGTTGACTACAGAATATTATCATTAGTTGGGTCATATTAGAGTGTTTCCTTGTTCTATTTCACATTAGAATGCTACATGTATTATGACTTTTACTTTTGGTTTATAAATATGACTTCATGCCTTCTTTGCACAAGAGTTCTCAAGAATTTAATAGGCTTGCTTGGCAATCTCTTATTCCTCTCTGATTTGTCCACATTTTCTTCCTTCACACCTAATTTTCTCTCTTTGAATCGTTCATTAACCTTCTTCACAGTTAATTCTTAGTTATCTTCCATCAAGATTTAGTATTAGAAAGAATATTGTTCTTCCTTATACAGTGAAATTGATTTGGAAGATTGACAGGTATTTAATTTGGTGAAACGATAAATTATCTAATACATAATTTTGATAAGTATCCATAGATTATGTTGTAACATAAAGATCTAGTGGTCACTATAAAAAAAATGACCTTGAATTCCCTTATGCATCTCGTGTTATACCATATAGATTTCAACACTGTGTACCTTTGCTTCACTTACATGTATGCCACACGACCGCTTATATCTAACAAATAACATCAAGAAAAATAACTATTGGCTATTGCCTTGTGTTTTATCTTTCTACCACTATTATTATAGGTTTGATTTTCAAGTTGTGCCTTGCAGGTTGAATGTATCATTATGGCTACAGCACCCTAGGGTTCAACAGTAATGACTCACTCACACACCTACTATTTCATAACAAGAAATCAACCTGCACTCTACAAGATCTAGAGAACTAATCAAAAGATAGAAAACCTCAGCAATGTTTTCCACCAATTCAGATTCTCTTGCAATCACTTCAGGAATGGTTTGGAATTCACTAATTATCATCTTGATCACCCACCTCCTGAAATTAATCACTGTATGTCAGAAAAAAATCTCAAAATCAATCATAAAAAAATGGCGTAACCATCAAATAACATTCAAAATGCAGGATAAAACAATATTAGTAGAAAAAAATTTCCACTGTTGCAACGTCAGCCTGTAACACAATCATTTTAAAGCCTGCCAATGTTGAATGTTCTGCTCATACATTCAAAGAAACCTGTTCCAAGCTTCAACTAGCACATGTATGAGTCCATAGAAACAAAAGCAAAGTCTGCATAGAAGTTGTATCCCACTCATATCACAAGAAATGGTAAATCAATCCTAAAAAGTTCACTAGAAAACGAAAATAAAATGTGCATGTCTAATACTAGCTTAATATAAGTACCTTTGACTCCAAGTCTGCTCACTTTTAGCAGCATAAGAAAGAATAAGTGCAGACAGCTGGAGTTCATCCATAAAAGTTGACAAGCACGGATTTCTTGACATCACAAGCTTCCTGTTATAAATAAAGATGGCACTTGTCATCGCCAAAATGTCAACATCCAAATATCCACAAGATTAAAAAGAGGTAATGAGGACTATATCCCAGCATTTCATTCAACAAAGAATACTAGGTTACAAAGTCCATAATAATATTCAAAAAATAAAATGCCTACAGATGAAGAAAAAGATTGAGTTTTGAAGAAAGTTTAGGAAGGGTGGTGTTTTAGACATCACAGAATAAGTCAATTAATAGGTTTAATGAAGTTCATAAAATAAAAATGCAATACAAACCTTACATTCCATACACTAGAGTTGTCATAATTCAACAATAGAAAAGCTTTGCTATGCTTCATGACCTTAGATTCAAGAAGTCTTTCTAAGTCGGAATTACTTCCAAGTGTAACCTTTTTGTACTCGTCACTTGCACTTGTATAAGCACTCTTGGCAGACTTAAAAAGTGAAGGAATTGCTGATGTCGAGATGGCCAACTTATGATCTTTGTGCCAAAATGTATTGTTATAAGCAATTGAGTGCACTACGTTACTGCTCAAAAGCTCCTTGTCATTATTAAGAGCTTCAATTTGTGATGGATGAACAAAGCCCAACTCATCACTGCAGGCAAGGAAGAGAACTTGTTATAAGCAACCGCATGCACAGGGAACACAACATAAAGATAATATCCCAAATGTGTGTTTTCACACAAATCCATACGATATTTGCAAAATGGATGTGGAACCAGTATACCACCCCACATACTTTTAGTCAACAACACATAATTTAGGACTTAACAAGTTCGCAAACACAAAAATTTACCTGGATGCCCAAACCATTGTAGATGACACTCCCAATCTCATCTTAAAAATAAAATCTCAGAACACTTCTCTAAAACATCAACAAAGTTTTTATACGATGTAGATCAATAAACCAAGAAGGAATCTTTCCAATAGCAAATTCACGATATTAGCTAATATAGATCCCATTCACAGAATCCCAGAAGATAAACAATCACAAAAGGGCAACAAAAAAGAATAAGTTGACTCAAAACGCTCCTCTAAAACATCAACAAGCTTTCACCACAACGTAGGTCAACAAACAAAGAACTGGTCTTTCCAAAATCAAATTCAACATATTTAGCTAATAGTCTCCCATACTCAGAACCCAAGAAAATGAACAAAAGAAGTAGTTGCTTACATCAAACGATCAGAATCGAGACTGCTCTCCAATTCATCCAGTAGAGAGTCATTTTCTCTACATACCGAAGGTGATTCTTCGTTTAGCATTGCGGCATCTACTCCCCAGAACCCAAGTACCCAAAAATGCCAAAGCAGATAATATTTCACTCAACAAAACGATTGCGTGTGATATTTCCAAAACATAAATGCAGTGAATTAATAATACAAACAGCAAGAACGCCTTGCGACACTACCAAAATTCAAGACAAGAATCATAAAAAGGCTTTAACATTTCTAGTAACACTATCGGCGGCAGCGGGACTGGTGGCGGCGATGGCGGCGTAGACGGGTATAACGACAAGATCATAGTCTTTAGACACCTTATCATACCCTTCGGTGTAGGGGTGCTCAGCCGGCGATTAGTAGAATTTGGATGGCTGAAGCTCACCTGGTTTGATTTGGGGTTTGACAAACGTAAAAAAATATCTGAGTAGATGTGATTACGGTCTTGGTTGGTATTTATTTATTAATGTTATTGTTTTTTGTATATTACATATTAAAATTTAATGTAATGTGGGCGTAAGGCGAAAAGATGGTTACTTCCCGCACTATGGGCATTAAAACTTAATTTATAAATAAAATAATTTAAATTTGATATAATTATGGATAAAAATAATTTAATCATGTATAAATTTCTTAATGATATCTTATACTTTGGATATATATATATATATATATAAATTTAAGATATATATAATTTAAATCTTATTTCTTATATAAAATATTAAGCATCGAAATGAACGAGTTGTATAGGTATAAGAATAGACCTGGACTAAATTTAATATCGAGTTAAGCATAGAATCAAGTTTATCAAGTCGAATATCAAGACAAGTCGAGTTTAATCAAATTTTGAAGAACCCTTGCTCGCTCTATTCAAACTTCAAATAGTATGGTATTTGATAAGGAATTTTGGAAAAAAATTTTTGAGTGAATATATCAGGAATAAACCCAACTCATCACTTATACCTCATTCTTTTAAACAAAACCTAACCACCCCTAAAACTAATAGAGTTAAACAAATATTATTAAGGTACGACATGACGGGTTTGCAACTAAATTATGGGTGACATGGCAATTCCACAGCAAAAAAATAAAATTAATCAAAACAAAATCAGTTAAAATTAATCAAAATATAAAATAATATAATATAATAAATAAAATATATGTGCTAAAATAAAATATATAATGACTAAATAAAATAAATTATTATTTTACCTTTTTCCCATCAAGATCATTTTTTAAACTTGTATGTGGAATGAAATATTATTGTTCAGTTCACATATGGGTTAAAAATTATACTTATAATAGGAAGTTAAATAAAATAAAATAATTTATTATTTATGTCAATTTTCATTTAAAATAAATATTTTTATTTAATTTTAAATAATTTTATTTTTTAATGTGGCACTATTACATTAATTTTTTAATATGCCACCTTAATAAGTATTGAATACGAGACTACCTTTAATTTTTGGAGGAGGGACGATATTACGCGTGAGACCGAAAATATCTATATGAATATAATTAACACCAAAATATATTATTCACACTAGATCTTGCATGTCAAAAACCGCTCGACCTCGCTATAATATTTTCCATCTCTCTGTATTTTTTGAATGGGAGACTAATTTAATTTTTAGACGAGGGGAAAAAAGACATGTGAGACTGAAAATGTCTATATGAATATAATTAATACCAAAATATACAATTCACGCTAGATCTTGCACGCCGAAGAAGTGCTCTGCGTCGCTATAATATTTTCCCTCTCTTTTCACTTTTTTCTCTTTTAAGGCATCATCAAAAGCAGGTGGGTGCGGTGTAGAGTTAATTGGGAGGCAGCAGAGAAGGCACATGCTTGAGATGATAAATTTGGGACAAATCTTGAAGGTGGGAAGGGCAGGGTAGAGGTGGAGGTGGGAGGGAGAAGACAGAAAGGCTGAGCTATGGTATTGTTCAATCAGTGGTGGGTAATGGGTTAGAAGTACCGGCCATCACCATTTTGCATGCATCCTCCAAAGCTTTTAAATGTTCGTACTCTCTACATACCCCATCCAAAGAGAAGCAAGGTTTCATGTAAAAAATGACTTTTCGCTGATTTCAAAAAAAAAAGAAGGTACATTCTTCAAGTCTTCTTCAAGCAAATTTTTATAAAAGAGAAAAATTTTAGATTTATTTTTATATTTAGAAATTTTAAAAAGTAAGTATGTTTTAATTTTTAAATTTTTTGCCATGCCAATAAACATAAATAAACTTTTCTCCACTCTATTTTTGTAACTTTTTAAGATTAATGAATATTTTTTGGGTAGAGAAAAGTTAAAAAAATAATACATACACACTTTTAATTATTTTTAAATATAAAAAAATCCATAAATTTTCTTCATAGTTACAAATAGTATAGAGAAGGTGTGGGGAGAAAATCAATTTTTTTTGTATTGACTTTGTTGGCCATTGGAAGAGGCTGCTCGTGGGGAAGAGAGCGATGATGTCCAAGTCAGTGCCGACGAGTGGAGCTAATCAGCATCAAAAGATCTTCTTGTTCTCAATCTTCTCACGCTTTTTAATTTCACTAATATGTTAAACTTAATTGAGCTTACATTCATGGTTAAATACGATTCTACGTGTTAATCTACTTCAACCATGTAAAATTAATTTACAGTTTCACTAACCCTAAGTAAACCAAGCTTTAAAAATCAATTTTCCTTTCCAGCTTGGATACATCAAAATACCTTAAATTAGTACAACTTTTCTAGATGGCAATATGATGTTCTACTTCCATATAATAGACGTCAACGAAGAATACAACATTTTGGTTTTTCTAGCAGTTTTCTTTTTAAATATTTTCTCCAAGTGCAAAAATAGAGCATATATAGTTCTTCATGCCAGCCTCTTTTAGAGATGTCCAGCTCCTATCTCGGCAACAGTAAGCAAATAAGAAGTGGATTAATAATTAATTCTAGAAAAAAATAGTAAAATAGTGCTAAAAGAACTAATCAATATCCAGTATAGATTAATTCTATTTTTTGAAATCCTATTCACACAAAAAACTTAACCCACTTCATAATGGAACACTATCATAATCAAAGCAAGTCCAATCATAACAATTGTCAAACAAAATCGAGGACAAAATTAGAACTATATGAAAAAAAATCACATTGTTGCCAACAATGATGGTAATAGGGCTTATCCCCTTCAATTAGTGGTGCATTCTTTTTATGGCAAGAAGAGGAGGGAGACATCTTAGGGGTTAGTGAAATCGTCCACAAATCTAGAATGTTAGTGAGATAATATTTTAAAGTGTGAATTGTATTTACCCATAGTTGTATATGATTCACAGCCCACCCAAAAAATATTGCTGGCCCATTAATCAGATAACAAACCTCCCACCCTTGTCAATCTGATTCATAGTATAACACCCATCGGTTCAAACCCGAATAGAATCAATGTATTAAATCTTGGACTACAACTCTTGCTAACTTAATGAGCATCGTCTCGGGCTGGACCTACTACTTAAGGTGTTATACGATGGAAGGCTAGGTTAACCTCTAATGTTCACACAAAGGCACAAAAGATGCACATACCAAAACATGCAATGAAATGCACATGCCAATTTTATGTGTGGGCTCATATAAATAGGATGCCTATATGACTTCAAGTTATAAAGGAGACTCAAAACCCTGAAAAAGATCTGAGAGAATCTCCCGACATCACAACCTATTATACAACTATAAAAATAAAGGTTAATAAGGAAGCAATGCTACCATGGCATTCACCATTGCCGTATAGTAATTAGATAGGAAGGCTATGGTCATTTAAGCCACACCTCCCACCTAATTATACAACACAATCACATGACACCACACAGAACACAACATGAATCATAGACATTCTTCAAGTGAGGCGGCTATGGTCATCTAAGCCCCCGCCTACCTCACTTAGCCTTGCACATGGATCCTTCTCCTAAACAATTACTTCATGTGAGCTCTTCCAATCAATGGCTTTAAGCTTCTCAACTTGCAGACAAACAAGACAATTTCACATATCTAGTTCAATACCTTTAGTTCCTTGGACTCTGGGGTTTGGAGTGTACCTGCAAAACCCATGTTAGACCCAGAGTGATTTTGTATGCAAAACAACTCAAATGTAAGTTAGTAATATATTAAATACACATAACATGAAACAAATGATATGCACGATGCATGATGACCACATTGCATACATTATCATATTGGGCTTTGTGCCCTCATATGCATATGCCACACCACACATATCTACATCTCATATTATGCTAGTTTCCACCATGAATCATCTAGGATCTATTTGTCCACCCGACCTTGTGAAGAAGCAAACCTATATAGAAAACCATATGTCAGTAATGAATAAATTAATAGTTTAGAATAATTTGTAAAAATAGGTCAAACTAACAAATGAGTTCAAATACCCACGCAATATAAAATAAAAAACATACTACTAAGAATCACCTCACTGAGGCTATGATGAGAGGCACACTAAGCACTCTCTTGTACAAGAAAATCATAGGCTAACAACCTAAGCACGACATTGCACACCATAAACATAAACTGACACGCTAAGCGCATCAAATGCATATAAACATAATATAAAAACTTATGACATTTTCTGCATCTTTTGTATAATGTCTGCCACTATATTCACATGGCTAGGAACCTGTAACACCCTGGCTGGAAAACCAAAAATGAATCGAGGGTTGCCTAACAAACAAACCCAAACCCCAACAAACGAGCAAGTTTAGACATTGATTAAAAAGTAATTATATTGTATAACATGCCCATGAAAAGCAATAATGATTTATAAGACAACAACTAAATTTATTAGCAATTACAAATATATTGTTTGACTAATAGTATGCCAAATCATAATTATCCAAATCCCATAAACTTAACAATGTTCCACTATCATGTAATATAATATCCCAAGTCACACATACACACACACACGCGCACACACACACACATGTATGTATAATCAAATAACAAGAATAAGTCCCCTAATAATGTTAACAGATAATCCATCCACTAGAGCTCTCTCTGTCTTCACCAAAGCTCATCACAATTTAGTCATACATGCCGAGGTAATTCTGCGTTAGTGATAAAACCACTAAGTCCCTATAACTAAAATAAGCAATTTATACAACACAATAAAATATATGGGTCCACCTATTCTAGCAAAGTTACCACTCAGTCAGGAAATATTTTACCATCTATGATCATAAATGCTGTCCTTTCTCGAAGGCGATAGTAGACCAATGTACTCGCCCAGACTCTGGTCTTAGAGTGCATACTAGGCTTCTTCTTATCCTTTGGACCTCAGGACCTTTTAAATTTTGTAGTGAGCCTTACACTGTGGTATGATGAGCCTTGCATCACGGTCGTATACTTTAATCAGGTAGACGAAGCCCAACGTGTCACCTTTAACGCTAATGCTATGACTACACCCTTTACCCTACTAATTAACAACAACTAGTGCTCATCAAACATCATAAAGGTTATATATACCTTAATCCTTAGGTATTACTTTCCCTCTTAAAGAGCACTCAGACAACACCTAAATGACCAATTGATACCCATTACTCAACACAACTGCGTATCGATTATAGAAATAATGATATGCCAAACATGCATACACAATTAGAGCTTTTAAAACAAGTACCTTCTCGACCTTCAAGTAAGTACTCAATCAAGGTATATGTAACATGTTAACTCACTAACGTCATTACACAATCATAATAAAAGCAATAAATATCATTAATTGTTTAATTAACATACACTTTAGATACCGTGAACTTCAATCACAGAATGTAGAATGCCTGAGCACCGTGTTTCAGAGCATTTAGGGCAATCAAATGTTTTACAAATTGTGAGGAAATAAAATTTACATTTACTATCCAAGAGCAGAATGCTCGAGCACCCAGTTTCTTGGTTCTCAGGTGTTTTGATGGTTTTTATAAACATCTATTAACCGAAAGCACATCATTCTGGCACCTAGTTTCCTAGTGCTCGAACGCACTAGCCACATCCTGAATTTTTCATGAATTTCAATTCTTTTCCACACATTCCTCAATCAAGTTTGATTCATTTTTGTATCAACAAGTCCATATGACGATTCTAAACATATCTAAGCTAAATTCTCATCAAATTAACCATTTTTAAGAAATCTACCATTAAAGCATAAATTTCAAGGAATTTACTATTAAAATTGTATAAATCTTGCATCAAAGTTGATTGAACTCAAATAAATCATTTAATAATTGTTCTTAAAGTTATTTACGGTTTAGATGTTGCATAATTACACCCATACATCATGTAAATTTCAGAATTTAAACATATGCTTATTTAACATTAGAATTTTCTATAATTTAAATCACAATTTATGAACAAGAACTCAAATCTTTTGAATTCTTAGCCAAACAATCATTCTCCATCAAATTCATCATAGATCCATGAAGAACTTTATTCCATGATCTCCACAAATTAGACCTCATCCACAACAATAATGATTCACACATATATGACATTCTGAATAATAAAATTCTATATGAACAATGAATAAAACACAAATAATGATGGAAAAACAAGGAATTGCGAAAACCTTAGTCATCAACAAGGAAGAGAGGAGAGAAAGAGCTGCCATTCAAAAACCAAGAAGAAGAAGAGAAGCAATGTAAGAGAGGGAGAGAGAGGGTCACCCTCCGTGCGTCCTAACACGTAGGCACTACTCACCTCCTATTCATGATGGCATGTATGGCATGACATGCATGATGATTATCTAATACAATTCTAGTTTGCCAATACCGCACAGAAAAGTGTATCCATACTGATAGCACCTACCAGCCAAGCTGCTCAACCACAATTACTAGAACAAAACATATTCCATAAATCAGTTCACAAACATTTTGAATCCAATTGAACTGAAATTTTAGGAAGCTATCATTGACAACACAATTAACATTATGCTATAATCCTACACCAAGATACAGGTTTTAGTTCCCTTAAGTGATTTTTTCCTAAGTCACTCTTCAATTCTAGAATTCATCTAGTTATACAAGATAACCTACAATAGTAAATTTTTTTAACTATACAAATGATCTCCAAATATTCTAAAATTTAAAATCATTATAGATAACATTAATAGGAATGTATCTTTAAAATTTCAGGTAAAGTTCGCTTTTTTCCTCCTTTAACTAATTTTTCTAAGTCATATAGGGTTGATCTGGAAATCCCTAAGTGACCCTGATTAGCTTTCAAAGGCAAATTTTGGTTAACTAATCTCATAATGCTCTAATATTTTATTATGTTACCATCTACATTAGGATAAGCATTTATCTTAATTTTTAAGTTAAAATACTTTCGTTTACCTATCCAATTAATTCACCTAACCTAGCCCTAGAATCTAAAACTATCCTTTACAAATTGCACACTTAGAATGTCTCTATTTGTTCCTCCCTTAAATGAGCTCCAAATTGGCTGAAATTTTATGTAATTCTTCTCAACAATCATTTAAGGTTTCTGGAAAGTTTGATGATGAGATACTAACTCTAAGTGGGGTAATGAATTTTGTAAATCTTGACTCTCAGCCTAGTGTTTAGTAGTTGTTCACTTGCTAAGCCCAAGTAGCACGGTAGCCAATCTGGTTTGATTACTTACATGCTATGAGGATTATGTGTTTGTTCAGTTAACTAGAGTGATGGCCATAACCATTGTTTGATACATATGTTGAGCACCAATTGTCTAGGCTGCTTATGATAGCGTGTTCGAGCTATTTATTGTATTTTAGTCATTAGTAGTTTAGAACTACGTCCCATGAGAGTCATTAGTATTTTAGTTGCATAACATTTCTGGAGTACCTTGATAGCCCAAGTTCAGCTTTATAATAGCCCGCAGACAACCCAACTTGACTGCCTAAAACACTGGGTAAAAAAATCCCATTCTAAGCACCTTTTCAGCACCACCCAACACCGCAACGCTCATTTCCAAACTTACTTCACTAAGGAGGTTTACCAATGCTGCAATGCTATGTCTGAGGGTTGCGGTGCTGCTTTGTATTTGATGCTGACATGGGCGATGCAATGGTGCGCAGATAAATGTCGCGACATAGTTCAAAATTCACGTGTATTATTTTAACCAGAGCCACAGCCACTCTCATTAGCAAGGATACGACATGACAAATTTTAGTTTCATTAAACCCCACTCAACCAACCATTTTCACTCCTTTCCCTCTCTCACTTCATCTCCTTTGCCCTCCCTGTCATCTCCAGACCCTCTCCTCTTTTCTTTCATTTTCATGTTGTTTTTGTATAGCTACTGATCATTTTAGATAATGTTAGTACATTTTAGAAGCAATCTAGGACATGATATTCATGCTGTTGTTTGATGAAATTATAGTTAACATTGTTAGGCTTGTTGGATGATGCTTAAAGTTATGATTTGTATGCTCATTTATTAACTATTTTGTTAAATTTGTGAAATATACCGTTGTTGATGAAAAGTTGTGAACGTTATATTGTTTATGATCTAGATATGATGGTTATTTTGTTAGCAACTTCATTTGGGACGAATTAGTGGTGATTAGAGGCTTGGAAACAAGGTTTTGGAGGGTTTAGATGCAGCCATGCACATTTCGGATCATGTACCCTTTAGTGACAACCATAGTTGACCCACTTAGACTTTGATTTTTCCCTGAAAATTTGTGGAGACTTGGGTCTAGATGTGAATAGGAAGCTCGCCAAGTTTTATCAAAAGCAAAGGTCATTTTAACCTGAATTAAAGGGTAGAGCTATCATGTTCTAATCTCTAAATCCAGCCCTAGTCCATGATCATGTGATTTATTCAACCATTTTAGTGGTAGCATTTCCTTATGAAACTCTCCAAAAACATAGTTCAGAGTGTTAGGAAGATGAAGAAAAAGGTTTATTCAGGATGGCAACTAACTAATACACTATAAGTGCTTAAAATTGTTAAAGAACTATTTCAACCATAGGATTAGATTTGACTAATTATTTGAAGGTGCAAATGAAGCTAATTTAACCTAAAATTCCTTCTAATGTTACCTATAACCCTGCAAAAATTTCAGAATTTTTAGATGATGTTTGGATAGGTAGAAAAATCCACCATTCTATGCTGTTTAGAACCTTTTAGGTAATTCCAGCCCCTAAACCCAAATTTAAAATTCTAGTTAAGGGGTTCAAACCTCATATTTTGCCATAAATCTTTGTAATCATTTTTTGGATGTGAGAGATAATCTCATAAGGTTTTTAGTCATTTGGATAATAATTTAGGTGTTAATGGGATTTATGATAGTAGATTGCGTATGATTGTTATATGTGATAGGCTATGTATGGACATTTGCATATGTATGATAGTAGCTTGATTGAGTTGTGATGAGGAGTTAGCATCCATGTCCTGCCATGTATATCATTATGAGTAGGATTTGAATAGTGTTACATGTGTTAGGGCATAGGAAGTTGTGCTCACCAAAGTAGGAAGGGAGCTCCGCTCACAAGTCCGTTAGGACTTCTCTCTTACGATTGGCTCCATTATGGTTTTATTTTCATGATTGAGAGACAAAGTTATTTGTGCTATATTGGATCCCACTAGTTTTATGCCGTTTTTGCTGAAACTTCAAGAATGCGATCTTTTGATGTGTTTTCAAGAATAATAAGACACATTCAAAGTTGCTTCGACACTAATTATAAATCCCTAACGAAACCTAATATTTGTGTTCGAGTGTTTTCGGTATTTAACAAATGAGAGTTGGGGATTATGATACGTAGCCTACACCATGTTTATGGCATTTGGTTCCAAGCCATGCAATTACAATGGTAGGTGTTTTAAAGTGGATGTGGAAGGGATGTTTGATTGTATGATATGTTGTATGTTGAGATGTCATGCTTAGCATGCTGACTCTCCTTTATGGTATGCGAGATGACTTAGGATGCCTCTCTTCTTTAAGCTACCCTGGTGAGGTATTCTTGTAGTTTCTCATATTTCCTATGGATGTTGGTATCCATCTTCTGGTTTATTATTTTTCTATTAGTTATTTGGGACCAATAGTCACCCGAAACTTACGATAGGTGGCCAGCTTAGGCGGTGGGATCACATAGACTCATGGAGGATGCTAGATTGTATGCTGTTATGTTCATATGATAGCTTTGATGATGTATTGTACCTCCAATCTTTTGTAGACATGTATTATTTTGTGGCTATGTGTAGGGCTGCTAAATGAGCAAGTGAGCCGAGCTCAGCTTATGCTCTAATTCAACTCGAATAGCTCGAAGTTCGTTCAAACTCAACTTGAGATCGAACTAATTTTGAACATATATGCTTGAAATTGACTCGAATACTTTTTATATTATTTGAGCTCGAATACATCTAAACTGTTTAATTTTGATGAGCTCAAAACCAGCTCGTTTGGGAGCTCGAAACCAAAGTAACTCAGGCTCACTCAATGAGCAACACTAATTTATGATTTTCTTTTTTTTCATTTTTTTAGGTGGAGGAAATTATTAATAATGGAAGGCAGAAAGCATATCCAAAAAAATGATATCAAATAATGCGGTGAGCATGGATTTAACATGCGACCCTTCACAACCTAGTCTAACTCTCTCCTAAATGAACTATGATGCTACTTTGTTATTTTATTGTATATAAATATATATAACTAGTTACAATTAAACTAATATATATATATATATATATATATATATATATATATGAGAGAGAGAGACACACACACACACACACACATACACATATAAATATTATCCTAGCGTGGAGATAATGTCTTTATCTCAATCTTTAATTTGATCGTTCGATTACAAGGACGGCCTCGATTTGATAAAAATACAAAAATAAAAAATAAAACACCACCACCACCACTATCCTTTAGTACATAGTCAATAATAATATTTATTTATAATTTTAAATGTAACTTGAGTAAGCAAGTGATATTATGTATATTATTATATTATATTATCGAGTCGAGTTTGAGTCGAGTTCGAGTTATAACCGAGTCGAGTCAAGTTGAACGCTTGCTCAAACTCGACTTGTAGGATTCAAGTTCGAGTTGAGTTCGAGCTCGAGGATTTAAATGTCGAGTTTCGATTTGAGCCGAACGCTAAATGCTCATGAGTTGGCTTGCTTAATTAGCAGCCCTAGCTATGTGACTTTGTATGTGGTGAGCCCAATTGGGCTAATTTATATGATATGTTATTGTTTTGCCACCTTTTCTTGTTTATCCCACTGACTATATTTCAAGTTGTTTTACAGATGGTGCACTCTGGGGTGTGCAGGTCTAGCTGTGTTTGTAGGTACCTTCCAAGCCCATAGTCCATGAACTGAAGGAATAAAATACTAAGTACACACACACCATGTTACATGTGTAGTTAGAGCTAGAAGCGATGGGTTGGAAGAGCTGACCTATGAAAGTTGTGGAGGTGAAGGACCCATGGGGAAACCAAGTGAGAAGTAGTGGCTTAAATGGCCAGAGCCTCCTCACTTGATGAATGTGATATGCTCGTGTTTGTATTGTGCTATGATTGAGTAATTAGGTGGAAGGTAGTGGCTTAGATGGTGAAAGTCTTCCCACATAATTACCTTATGGCATTGGTGCATGGGATGATGACAGCTGAACCTTGTTTTAATGTGATAACATTAGAACTCTCTTAAGTGACACCAAAAAGTCTCACAACTATACTGAGAGATCAAAGCTTTCAAAACTTAAATGGTTGATGGAATTAAATGAAGAATTTAGGAGGCTTCGACAACTATTATGATGGTAAACGTGAGATTGTAGGACAGGCTAAAATTTTTATTTAATTAGGTAAAATGTGACTGAGAAGGCTTAGACCATGTAGGATAATTAAGTGGAATCTATTTCAGATTATTAATCATTATTAATAAAGGAATCAAACTCTTAAGTTTGTTAATTTAGAATTTTTTATAAAAAATTACCAAAATACCACTACCAACCCTTGTATATAAGCTCTAGAGAGGGATCAACCTCCTCTCTCTCTAAGAATTTATCACATCACTTCTAAGGGAAGAGAAGGATATTTAATGCCAGACCAATAACACAATGGCCAAGTACTCTCAGGAAGTGGCCTTCAGTACCTTTTGATACCACAAGTCTAGACATACGCTGTACACAATAGTACTGGCCTACTCTTTGCTTCTCAGGGTGTGAGGAAACTCAAGACATAGAGATGTCAAAATTCCTCGGGAATGGAATAGTCCGCTCACTAATCCATACCCCGCTATGACCTACGTATGCACCCTATCTAGGTATAGACGAGGTTAACTTCACCAACTCTCGGATTACTAAAAACTTAATAAAATATATATAAGGATGGGAAGGTTATCATATAAGTAGGCTCAAAGGCAACATGGGGTGAAGCTATGTTTGAAAATAACACAAGGGATTTCATCCTTGATGGTTATTAATCACAAAAGTAAAATGCACCAAGATGACTTGTGTGAAGTGGGGTCCAATAAAACAACCACTTAACACGTTCTATAGTTGGAATTCAAATCCACAGTAGAGTAAGCGATAAATTTGAGAAGAGTCTTAATGAACCTATGGTCCAAGGTCCAAGTGCATCGGCAGATCTACTACAAGTTCGAACTCCAGAACCTGCATCGGAACCCATTGATAAGCAAAAGACTAATAACTCTATAAAATGCATGATCGTGGTGTGTGTTCACATCATTAATAACATCAAAACAAAGGAGAATGCTAAATAGATCTATGACTAAAGACTCAACACACAAATCGAGGCACACACAAATAATAAATAAATAATAAGTAAAAACAAGTCAAATAAGTAAAAGAACAATAAATAAAATAATAGGTACACATGTAAACACAAAACAAGAATAAATAACAAGTAAACAATAAATAGGTGAATAAATAGTGAATAATAATTAAATAAATGATTAGTTAATAAATAATTAAATTAATAAACTCATTCATCAATAAATGAATAAAAATAAAGAATGATACATTAATAAAGAAATAATAATAATATAAATAAAATTACATGATTTTGCAACTAAATGTGAGTACATATTAATATAGTAAATAAATAAATAAATTCATAATTAATTAATTAATTAAATGGATAATTAATTAAGTTAATAAATGAATAAATAATCAATTACAATAAATCATGAGTAATAATAGTATAGCTATCAAATAAATGAATATATAATTAAACACAAATAAAATTTAGTAAACATGATGAAGATTAGTATTAATAAATAAATATACCATCAATAATAATAAATAATTATATAAGTATTCATCATAATCGATAAATATATAAATAACTAGAAATAATAATAATGAATGAATAAATAAATAAATAAATAAAAATACTTATAAGATCAAAATATGCCAAATAATGTGAAATGCATCTAAAATAGTGTGGGAGTCTCAAATTACCGAAAACAGTCGAAAAATAGATGAAAATTATCCAAAAATTTCTTGTAAAACCGACCAAGTTAACTGGGCTAAATTAGACCGAGTCGAATGGGTTGAACTAGACCGAATCAAGCTGAGTTGATTCGGCCTAGCTTAACTACAAGCTGGATTGGGCTTGACTTGGTGGATGCGAACATAGGCAAGCTAGCACAGCCGCAGTTAGGAGGACGCAAACAGGGCAAACAGACACCGAGTGGCTGCTAGTGCCTGTCGCCGAAAAATGTTGTCTGCGACACGGTGGGTACTATTGCCAGCCGCGAAATACAAAGGAGAGGATATGGTGTGTGATGGTGGTGGTGACCGATGAAGTCCAGTCGGCGACTGGCTAGAAAATGGCTGGGAAGGGATGAAATCACCACTATGTATGGGGACGTTGCTAGTGGCAATCGTAGCCATCGCGGGTTGAGGGTGGTCTCAAAAGTTCAACCTCAGCAAGGGGAAGTTGTTTGGGGTGATGGTTGACGGTGTTTGGTCAGTGACTGGCCTACAAATGATTGGAAAGTGATAGAAATGTTGCCAAGGAAGTGCAAGTGACTGTTGGTGATCAAGACCATGGCAGATGTAATGACCTGCCCGTTCCGAGCTACGAGCCAAGTGTTATAATATGAAACTAAGTGTCTCATAAATTAATTTTCTATTAATTTTTAAGACTTTAAATAAAATCGTGAGATAAAATTTAATATAAAAAATGCTTAGAATAATCTAAACCCCATGAACTGAACCGAAATCCCACTGCCATGCAAACAATGTAGAAATATAATAACAAATAAGAAAATTCAAAAGTAAAATAACAGAGTCCTCCAGCTATCCCGACTCTACCCATCCTTCCATGGTCACACCTATGGAAGCAATTCAGCATTAGTGATAAAAACACTAAGTCATATAATTACAAGAAACAAGTTAATATATTCCACAACATCTAAATTTAAGTCTTTTAGTGATTATGAGCTTATACCGAGCTCTTATTATGCCGGGAGGGGCGGCCACCCCATCCAACTACAATCTCATGTATGCGCACACACATTACATGGCCCATGACCTGTAGTTACCAATATTTGCCATTGACTCACCCTCTCGGTATCACAAGTGCATAATGAATCATCTTGCACCACTGAGCTCTGTCACCCCTTTCGGCATGGGGGCAGGTATTTAATCTCTCAAGAATTTTAAGGGTGCTGCCCTATGTCAGATTGAGTCAATTCTTTGACCCCGGTTGCACTCGATGCATGGTGGTGGCTCAGGGCGACCAAGGCTCCCGAATAGGAATATATAACAATTCGAATAATTATACGAACTTAGAATTGTGATGAGGCACTTGCAACTACGATCCTAATATGAATGAAACTTTTCTAAAGTCTTCCCTTTGTGAGCTAAATGTGTTCACAAACTATCAAGATAATGTTTTATTTACCATCAACAGAATTCTCTTTAATATAGAAGAATATGTGTGCAATTCAAGAAGTCACTACATTAAATTTTTTAGAAAAAACATAATCACATATAAATATATTAAACACCAACTATTTGTGTGATAACGAAAAGTCAAAAATTAACTATTAAGTTAATACGAATGAGTGTCAAATCGCACTCACAACTCCCAATGCCAAAAAATTCGATAAATAAAATTTATTTAAAACCATCCATCAATACCACTGATACGCTAAAGGTAATAATTGATAATTTATGATATTGATTCTTAAGAATTAATTTAATTAAATAATATTTAAGATTCGTTTTAAATTTTACAAACCCTAAATAATATAACATAATTATTTTCAGGGTTTTATAGCAGAGGTCGAGATTGATATCAAATGGAATATCTTAATGACGGGAAGCTGTCGGGGTGGCTGCCTCGTCGGCGCCAAAAAGCGGTAGTGGAAACTTGGAGAACAAAAGCCATCGTCATTGACGATTACGGTGGTGACGGGTATGGATCGATAGCCGACTGCGATGCAGTCAAAATTGTATCAATCCTATGGCAGGAGGAGGGCCGAAGACTTGCTGGCGGCAGCCCAAAGTGGCGGCGGTGCTATGGTGAAAAAATCTGAAATAGTGGGAAAATTTTCTGAAAAATAAGCGGGTGAAAGCTAGGACTGATGTGGATGGCTTTGATCTTGCCACGTGGCACAATCTAAACGCCTGACAACTCATGGGCCTAATAGAGTTCACCTAGGGTATATGGAATATATATAACGACAGAAAGATTGTTTTGACGCCGACGAAAGTCAAAGCTGATTCGAAGCCTAAAAGTGACTCTATGGAAGAAAATTGAGGCAAGAAAGCTAAATGGGCCTCAAACTAGCCCTAACTAGATTGGATGAAAATCTGAGACTCAAATCAATCTGGGCCCTCAGGGACAATCTGATAGTCTAAAATCCCTATGATGCATGCAAAAGAGATACCCTAAAAAGCCCAAATGGATACTAAACACTGCATTGACCTAGATCTAACCCTAAAACCTTGGGCGAACACTATATACCTCGAGAATATGCTGATAACTCGTGCTCGATTAGACCATAACTGAAACTATCATATATATATCGGGCATTTTCAGCCTCCATTACAGGCACATATGGGCCATTTGGGCCCTATACTCATGGTCTAAAAGCTGAACTAACTCGAATTGACTCGAGCTGGCCCAAACTGGGCAAAATAACAAGCAAGTAAAGCCTTAACCCGAAGCTGGGGTTTTACGACTCTCCTCCTTATACAAATTTTGTCCCCGAAATTTTTCACATCAACTGCGATCGAAGGACCCAATTGAAGAAGCCACTGAGCTAGACTATAGCTTTTGAACTATGACATGGATGGTATATCTCTCTCAAAACTCTCACAAACCTCTCTAGCTCTCTACTAATCTAGCTAGACGGACAACAAATGCTGGAATCATTTGGGTGGACTGACCCCTAGGGTCACTATCAACTATGGAAATTGAAATGCAATGACCTCAACATGAAGCAAGTACTCTGTACTGCATGATACTAGTCTGAGCTATATCTAGGAAAACTATGTCGGATGCAAGGTACACAAGCTGATGCCTACCCATGTCTAGCTGATCCTCATCGATGTAAAACGTTGACTATGTGTACCCTAAGAGCACTCTACTCTAGATCCTATGGCTATCCAAGGTGTCCTATAAGTCCTACTAGTATATGGTGGGCTCTGGTATAGGGTAAGGATAGAGGTTAATGAGTTGTACTGCTCACTGTCACCTGTCTAGGTCAAACACTCACGTGTCCCTACATGAGGAGCTAGTTTGCTCATCGGGTCCTAATTAACTTGGTCCTAAGTCGAGTATCTCACTCACTTCCATAAAGGAACAAGGACAACTGTTATGACTCTATTGCATATTATGGCTTTGGAATACCCTCTATGACCATTAATTGCTAAGGGAAGCTCCATGCAACGGAAAGGCAGTGAGCACACTGTGCGCGCACAACGTGTCTCACGGAGTATGAAGGCATACTCTGCATGGTAATCTAGAATCTGAATCTAGTATGTGGCATGTGCAATGGTCACATCCTCATGAGGTCTAACATTAGGTGTACTGAGGAAGTGCACTGAGCTAAGGGGATCCTACTAGTTATGCCACTCTAGTCTATGGTGATGTAAAGGTACCGTGAAAGTGACAAGGGTGATGACATTTGTGTAAGATACTAGGTGGCCAAAAACATTGGTAGGTGTACGGACATGCCCCTAAGATTATCAGGATTTACTCTACCATAGGTGGCCAGCCTATGGAACAATCAATCCATGACGAGTCTAAGAGACGACTCTTAAGTGGCTCTAGTTCAATCAACTAATAGTAGGAATATGTTTTTTGATACCGTACTAGTCACACACTTCTAAGTAGGCAAGGTTGAAAGGACCCAAAGAACCACTATCTCCCCTCGAGCCTATGGGCACTAGTATTGAGGTTTGACATGTGTCTTGTTTGTACTTCAGTGATGTGTGGCTTGTCGTCCCGTACCAATTTGTAGTACTAATCTTGACTCACATAATTACCACTTCTGTGGTAGACTCTCAAGCAAGGCTATTAGTCAAGATGAGAATACACTGGTGTCCCTCTATCTGGTCCACATGGTTTGGTCTGGCTGAAGTCCATGATTGTGTCACTCCCAAGCTGGGATGAAGTCATTGCTTCCATACTAGTCTGCAGTTGATTATCTACATTGCAAGTCCTAAATAGTACCACAAAGGTACCTCCTATACTCAGGGTAAGGTTCAAAACCTACGGCTCAAGGTAATGACCTAATTGTAATGACCTAATTGACTAGCGAAGCACAAGGGACACACACACTCTCTGAAGGACACTCCCTTACTACACCCACTATCTATGCCAAAAACTCTAATACGAGTCAAACACCTCTCTATGATTGGACCAAACTCTGAATGGAGTTATACAGTGCATTTGATCATTTGCAAACCATCTGATCTGTGTACCATGGTTATGGGGCCCACATAAATATTTTCATAGTGACTGAACAATCTGATAACTATGGTCATCCCATCTAGAAGTTATATTGTCATGTTCTCTGACTTTGTCCTAGTACATCTCTCTCAAGACTATTACTAACATTGTCTAATTAGACTATCTTACAATACACATTTGACTCAAGGATGTCAGGTCAAGGCAATGGTATGTAAGATGACTAATGAAGTAGATCCTGTGCCATCACATCTGAACAACCCCAATACTCCTAACTTTTCGTTGTTCTGCTGATGCTACTTTAGTTGTACCATGCTCCTAACTCTCTGCTATTTTGGTGATGCCACTGTAGTTGTACCATGTCCTCAATTTTTGACCTCAGTTCCAAAAGCTATGACATGCAGTTGCCATGCAAGGATAAGAAAGCCCTCAAGTAATTGTCTTGTTGTGGGGTGAGGCAACTATGTGGCCATGGCTCACACACTAACTGCTTCATTCGGTTAGTGGTTGAGCTATTCATAGACGATTGTAGTGCGTACTCGATCTTTTGTAGTGCATGAGGGATGGTGGTTGTGCAACTTGAATGGTGGTAGTGCATCACGGATGACAGTTGTGCATCTCGGACGGTGGTTGTGCGTCATAGACGACACTTGTTCAACTTGGATGACGGTTGTACAATTCGATTGGTGGTTGTAGAACTTGGTCTCAACAATGCTATCCAAGTGCTGAGGGTTTGTTCCTAATCATGTATGTCGTGGACCACATGTCTTCCTCCATGTGTCTGTTTCCTAGAGGTGGCTACCAACAACTCGGCTCAGGCTATCCAACCATACGTGTCTGATCCAGAGGGGTCTGAATCATAGTGGTGACACGTACGATGATGAACGAGTGCTGAGCCTACACTTACCTCTTGAAATTTGAGGTGAGTCCTCCTATAAGTGATGACTGGCTCTCAATATAAATCACTGATCTGACACTGACTAATCGAGTGAAATCCTGTCAAATGTGTAAATCCTTGGTCATAGGTAGTCTCACTCATCTTCTGTATGCTCATGCCTCTGTCTAATGAAGAGAAGCTAACAATGCTGTTTGGACGGACATAAACTACTGGAAGAGGGGGAGACGACGAAGTGCCCGTGGGTCTATAGGTCTGTAATCTTGGACACCATCTGACTCGATCTCAAATGACTGAACATGTGGACATTTTGACTCATCCAAATCTTGGCATAGTAAAACAGAAGGACGAGTCTCTTAGCCCTGTGAGATCCCTGGTGGTGTCTGTTAAAATCATGATCTTATATCTATCCACAATTCACCTATACCTGCTAACAGTGAAACTTGCACTCCTCATGTCTGATTGAGCAAAAATTTGAAATTCTAAGAAAAGACTAAAGGAAATGACCTGTTGGCTTGATTAAGGACAACTCCACACATTTGGTTCAAAACAAGAGTCTTGCATCTCAATCGACTAAGACATGACTTTGATACTAAACTGTAACACCCCGATTTGGGTTACATAATAGCCAAATCATAACTGTTACGATCGAGTCGAGTCATATCTAAATCAATTAACCTGTAAGACTCGAACAAGTAAATGGACGGAAATAACCCTCTTGGCATGTCAAGAATAAAAGACATTACTAATTATACATGAAAACACATCAAACATGGATAAAAGCACAAAGAAAATAATGGCACACTGAGCATAAGTGTATGTAGCATCTATCTATCATTCCACCCAAGCCGACCCAATGCACATGAACACAAGTCCTACATATATAATCATAAAAAGTCAGTGATAGATGCCACTGGTCTAGAAAATAACTAGTACAAATTAGCAAGTGAAAACTAATTTTCATGAGGAAAAAAACTGTATATACTATCCATGGGAACACTTAAAGGATAACTACTGAGGAGTCATCAAGCTACAGACTTGATCTCATCCCAAATTGAACTGGGGTTATGCCACCTTAGGAAGTGCCTCTCTCAATAATAATTGGTCCCACTCTCAGGAAAAAGCACATAACCTAAGCCCTCTCTATACCTCCATATAACTCCTGGACAAGAGCACAATGACCAAGTACTTTACTTTTAGGCAATCGCCTTCAGTACCTTCTGACAAGTCTAGACACACATTATACATAACATTACTCATCAACTCTATGCCTCTCCAGGTGTGGAAGCTCAAGACGAAGAGATGTTAGGATCTCTCAGGAATGGAACAACTCTCTTAATAATCGAGAGCTAGTTGTGACTTGTGTATGCACCTGTTCATGGTATACATACTCTCGGCTCATTGAAAACTCAATAAAAGCTATACATAGGGCTGAGAAGGGAATAATATAAGTAGGTCCGAAGGCAACGTGAGGTGGAGCTAAGTTTAAAAACAACATAAGAGATTTTATCCTCAAGGATTTATCACGAAAGTGAAATACGTTTAGATGACCTGGGTTAAGTGGGGTTCGATCAAATAGTCACTTAATAGGCCCAACGATCTAGAAATCAAATCCACAATAGAGTAAGCGATAAATCTTAGAAGAGTTCTAATGGACCTAGGGTCCATGCTCGAAGCGCATCGGCACACCTACAGCAAGCTCGAACTCCGGAACCTACATTAGAATCCATTTTTAAGCAAAAAGACAAACAACTCCATATGATGCATAATCGTAGTGTGTGTCCACATAATCTATGGCATCACAATAAAGGACAATGCAAAACAGATCTCCAACTAAATATTCGACATGCAAATCGAGGCACATACAAATAATAAATATATAATAAATAAAACCAAGCCAAATAAGTAAAAGAACAATGAATAAAATAATAGCTATACAAGTAAGCACAAAACAATAATAAATAACAACTAAACAATAGATAGGTGAATAAATAGTGAATACTAATTAAATCAACCATAAGATAATAAATATTTAAATTAATAAACTCATTTATCAATAAATTAATAGAAAGAAATAAGTGATACATAAATAAATAAATAATAATATGAATAATACTACATAATTTTGCAACTAAATGAGAGTAAATAATAATACATACCCGAGTTAGTAAGTAAACAAATAAATAAAGTGATAAATAAATAAATAATTAATTAAGAAGATAATTAATTAAGGAAATAAATGAGTAAATAATCGATAACAATTATTCATGAATAATAATATATAACTATCAAATATATGAATATATAATTAAACACAAATAAATAATAACATACGCTCGAGCAAGCAAATAAATAAATAAATAAAATTTAATAAACATGAATAAGATTAATATTAATAGGTAAATCTATCATTAATAATAATAAGTAATTATACAAACATTCATCATAATCAACAAAAATATAAATTACTAGAAATAAACAATAATGAATAAATAAACAAACAAATAAATAATAAATAAACGGAAATATTTATAACATCAAAATATGCAAAATAATGTGAAAATGCATTCAAACTATTGTAGAGAGTTTTGAATTACCGAAAACAGTAAAAAAACAAACGAAAACGGTTCAAAAATCACTAAAAAACGACTAATTCAACTAAGCTGAACCAGATCGAGTCAAATGGGCTGAACCAGACCAAGTTCGGCCGAGTTAGCTTGGTTTGGGTTAATTGCAATGTGGGTTGGACTCAGTGGACACAGACACGAGTAGCCAGACACGGGCACACTTGGGTGAACACAGGGCAAACTAGCACCAAACGGGCTGCCGGTGCTAGTCATTGAAAATGCTGACGGCAGCATGGTGGGGGACTGCCACCCATCGCTATTCATAGAAGGGAGGATTATACGTGTGATGGTAATGGCGATCGATGAAGTGCAGCCAGAGATTGCCTCAAAAATGGCAGGAATGGACGAAATGGCCGCTTGATATGGCAATGTCACAAGTGGCATTCGCAGCCATGGCAGTGGTCGAGAGTGCTCTAAAAAATTTGGCCTTGGCGAGGGAAAGCCGTCTGGGGTGATGGTCGGTGGTGTCCGACTGGTGATTGGCCGAAAAATGCCCGAAAAGTGATGGAAAAGGCACGGGGAAGTGCGAATCGTTGACGGCAATCGTGGCCTCGACGGATGTAAGGAGTGGTCTCAAATGGAAGATCTCGATAAGGAGAAGCTGTTAGGTTAGTTGGCCTCACCGAAGGAAGCTAGCTTGCATTAGAAATTGGCCCAAAAGGTGGCAGCAATGGTGGAAATACGGCGAACAAAAGCCGCTCGCCAACGGCGATTGCACCAGTGCTAGTGGTTGAGATGGGTATGGATCGATAGCTAGCCATGAGGCAGTCACAATCATACCAGACTGGTGGCTGGAAGAGGGTTGGAGACTCCCCTAGTGGTAGCCCAAAGTGATGGCGGCACTATGGTGAAAAAATCCGAAATAGTGGGAGAAATATGTAAAAGATAACAGGGTGACAGCTATAGCTAACGTGGATGACTCTAATCTTGCCACATGGCATGATCTGAATGCCCAACAACTCGTAGGCCTAGTGGTGTCCACCTAGCATATGCATATATATATATATATATATATATATATATATATATATAATGAAGAAAAATTAAAAGTAAATTATAAGCTTTCTAATGCTGTAGTTTGTATAGAAGATGTTTGTCTATATTTAACTTTCATTTTAGTTAAAAATATAAGATCTGAAGTTATTTTAGGCAATCCATTTACTGCTTTAATAGAACCTTTCTTTATAGATGATGTAGGAATCCATACTCATCTAAAAGGAAAGAATATAACATTTAAATTGGAATATCCTAAGATACAATCTTATATTTCTAGAATGAAAAATAAACAAAATAAGAAAATTAATCAAATAAATTATTTAAAAGAAGAAGTTAATGCTTTCATATTAGAAAATAAACTACAAACTCCTTCAATACAAAATAGAATAACAGATATAAAAAATCTATTTGAAAAAGATTTATGTAATGATTTACCCAGTGCATTTTAGGCTAGGAAAAGACATGAAGTCTCTCTTCCCTATGAAGATGACTTTAATGATAAATTAATACCTACTAAGGCTAGACCAATTCAAATGAATCAAGAATTGGTTGAATATTGCCAAAAGGAAATAACAAATTTATTCAATAATAAGTTAATTAGAGAAAGTAAATCTCCATGGTCTTGTTCAGCTTTCTATGTATTTAAAGCTTCACAAATAAAAGAGGAACCCCAAGATTAGTAATAAATTATAAACCTTGAAATAAAGTTTTAAAATGGATAAGATATCCAATTCCTAATAAAAAATATTTACTAAAAAGATTATATAATGCACAAGTTTTTAGTAAATTTGATTTAAAATCAGGGTTTTGGCAAATACAAATTAAAGAAGAAGATAGATATAAAACTGCTTTTAATGTGCCATTTAGCCAATATAAATGGAATGTTATGCCATTTGGATTAAAAAATGCACCCTCAGAATTTTAAAAAATTATGAATGATATATTTAATCCATATGTCAGTTTTATAATTGTATATATTGATGATGTGTTGGTTTATTCTAATAGTATAGATCAACATTTTAAACATTTAAATCAATTCTATAAAATAGTTATTACTAATGGAATAGTTTTATCTAAATCTAAAATGGTTTTAGTGCAAAACCAGATAAGATTTTTAGGACATAATATTGAAAAAGGCAACATAAGACCTATTCAAAGAGTAATAGATTTCTCTAGTAAATTTCCAAATAAAATATTAGATAAAAACCAACTACAAAGATTTTTAGGAAGTCTCAATTATATGGCAAAATTTTATAAATATTTAGCAAAAGATTGTAAACTATTGTTTCAAAGATTGAAAAAGAATCCACCTCCTTGGATGGAAGCTCATACTAAAGCTGTACAAGTTATTAAACAAAAAATTAAATATATACCTTGTCTCAGCTAACCTCATCCTTTTACTTTAAAAATAGTTGAAACAGATGCGTCTGATCTTGGATTTGGGGGAATTCTAAAACAAAATATTAATAATAAACCTTTTATTATTAGATATCATTCAGGCTTATGGAATGAGACACAATCTAAGTATAGTACTATTAAAAAGAAATGCTTAGTATAGTAAATTACATTTTAAAATTTCAAGTTGATCTTTTAAATACTAAGTTTCTGTTAAGAATAGATTGTACTTCTGCTAAATTTATCCTTGAAAAAGATGTTCAGAATCTTGCATCTAAACATAGTTTTGCAAGATGGCAAGCCTTACTTGCTATTTTTGACTTTGAAATTGAATATATTCCTAGTTTGACTAATAGCTTACCAGATTTTCTTACTTGTGAATTTCTGCAAGGGGAATATGGACAGGAAGGGAAAGGGAAAAGCAATAGTTCCTAATTATCCTAATCACCCACCTCCGTTTTACAGAAATTATCCACAATTCCCAGAAACCAAAAAGTCTGAAAAACCATCATACACTAATTTAAGCCCATATATTCAGAAACCAGTTCTTTTGCATGTTTGTTTTCTTGATCAATCTCCATACTAATTAGAAAACCTTGATCCTTCAAAAATTGCTATTAAGCATTGTCCTTTATATTCTCATTATCTAGTTACCTCCAACAAAACCAGATATTTTTATGAGTTAGTTTTACAAGACATGCTTTCTTGTCAAATATTACATAGATATAATAGCCCTGATAATATTCTGACCTATCCTGAAAATTATGAGACAAAGATACCTTACAGTAAAATGGTTATACAAAAAATAGTTACTATGGAAGAATATGGTCATCCTAATACTATCAGGAAATTTTCCAATGTTCAACCTCCTCCTGGTTTATTCCCCATGGAATATAACTATTGGGATTATGTTGAAGCTTTTAAAAAAGTTCTGTTATATAAAAATCTCATTAGTCAGCACTCTTGGTTCCTTCGTATTGATTTACCTAAACCTTGTTCAATTCCAGTATGGTTTCATCAATGGATGGAAGACTTTGGTCCAGAAATAGAGTATCTCCTGAAATATTATAAATCTCAATATGAAAATTTCTCTAAACTTGTTAATAAGTCTTTCGGGAACTCATTTTTCTATCTCATTCTGTTTTATCGAATTCCATGGATTATGTCTTGGAATTTCTGTTTCCATTCTACTGAGGACAAGGGAATTCTTATTTCCTCACTGGCTCACAGATTTTACATTAGATGGTGGGATAAGTTCACTCGTTCTATCATTCTTCCTACAAAAGAAGAACTGTTTCCAGAGCCTGTTCTGCCCTTGACCAGGACTATCACTCCAGTACTACCACCAGCTAACTGTATATGCTTGGTTGTTACAGGTACAGGTTGATAATCCCAATCTTCCTCATGACGAGGCAATTAGACTTGCCTTTATCCTCAATTCATATGGAGTCTCTCCAAAGTTGCAACCTATTCCGGAGCCTCAACTATTATCGTCAGATGAAATCAATCAGATCGTTACCAGGCTTACAAACAGTCCAGTTCAAGCAGGACATGCCCAGTCACCTTTTTCTACAAAGGATTTACATTGCAGAATTTGCAGATAGACTGACCATACTTCTATTGTTTGTACAGAGTTTCCCTTGGATGAAGGTCCAAAGTGTCTTTGTTGTGGCCAATTTGGTCATAGTGCTTTTCACTGTCCTGCCATAGACAGATCACCGTCTCCAATGAAGAGTCCTTCAAAGAAAGCTGATTCTCAGCAATCCTCGTCCAACACTGTTCATCTTGAGTCAGATCATTCTGCATGGAAAATTGCCAAACTTTTTGTGGGACCATCTACTGACCCCACTGTGGGTCCCTCTTCTGTCCCCACCATGGTTCCCACCAAGACTACGTCTGTTGGGCCCTAGGTGGAACCCACTCCGTGACCGGTAACATGTGTAACCGGTTTGTTTGCTTTTATCATCTGTCTGTCTATAAATTCAAACATCCTCCTTTAGTTGGGAGAGGACGAATTGAGAGCACAACGCTCATGAGTCTCTTTCTTCTTTACTGTCCTTCCTTCTTCAATAGAGTTTCTATTTTTCATTCGTGGGTTTGCATACAGAGAAATGATTTCATAAGGTTCTATTGTCTCCTTCCTTAGTTCTAATTTCTTGAGAAAAGAATCGTCTTTGGTCGTTTTCGGTCACCTTTATCTTTCCTTTTCTTTTCTTTTCCTTTCAACAACGTGTTTCGTGTTTCATATTTCAGTTGTGTCGCTTTCAGTTCTACTTTTCTTTTAATATCTTATCTTCAGCCGTGAGTGTGTTTCAGTTTGTTTCATCAAGTTGCAAAACATCAAAATCCCAAAAACAGTTTTCAGTTTGTACCGTATGAAGTTTGTATGGAGTGTGTATTTGTAAGATTTATGTATATAGTACAAATACTGTAAGTTTATACGTATATACATACCTATATTATTATACTTGTATGTATACAGTTTGTGTATTTCCTGAGTGAAGTGAAGTGAGTTTGTAAAATTACCAGCATTAATACAAAGTGAATTTTCTGGTATGTCTTTCTTTCTTTATTAAATTCTCAAAGTTAGAATTTCTCTTCCGCAAAGGGATATACTTTACATTTACAGTTGAATTCCCTCAGAGGGATATAATTTATCTTTACAGTCAAACTCCCATCTGGGATATATTTTACTTATTGTCTTTAAGTTCTTGTTTATACATAATTCTAGGTTGTTAATATACTTTTATTTTATTATATAAGTTATTGTTAATAAGTAATTATTAAAGTTATTAAGTTGTTTATTGTTAGGCTACTCTGTTGTGTAGTTAATTTGAAAACTTTTGAAAGCCATTAGATTTCCCCGTTGTTTGTGGTATCAAAGTCATTTTGAATCTTAGAGACATGACCAAAGCTAGGTGACGCAGTCTAGTAAGTCGACGTTAAGCCGTGGTAGGCACCCAGTCGCAGTTGTGTACTGCTACCAAATTCCTAGTGTTAGGTGTAGAATCTATCAGAAGATAGATGGTTTTTTTACAACAACTAGTTAAGAGATCTAAAGACCTAGAGAGTTCTAAAATTACTGAACAACTAGTGTATAATAACATTGAACAACGCTTAAATAAGTGGAGTATCCCTAAGGTTAAACCTACTAAAATATATAATAAAGGCTTATTAGAATTTAAACAGGCATATCTTATTAAAACATATGAAGAAAGTATAAGTTTACAAAACTTTACAAATAACTTATCCTTATTAAGCAATAAGATATTAGAAGAATTAAGAAATGAATATAATTATATTCACTTAGGATTAGTACAAGTAGCTGTTAAACCATTAACCATAGATGGTTTAAACACTTCAATATTATTATGTCTTAGAGATAATCAGACATAATAAATTTAAAGATTCTCTATTAGGAATAATAGAATCCAGTTTAGGAACTGGACCTGTATATTTTAATTGTTATCCAAATTTTTCACTATCCTTAAGTGATCCTCATCTTAAAGACGCTTTGTGTTTAAACATGAAAACACAAGGTTATGATATGAAAGAAGGATCTCAAAACATATGTGTTACTTTACAGAATATGTTTTAAGGCTATGACAACAATTAATCCTAATGCTAAACTAGCATCAAGAAAAGGTAATACAACATTATTCCAAATAGATACAACCAAAGCTAATATAGAAATTCCTAAAATTATTAAATGGACAGATATAGTTCTTCCAGAAGTTTGGAAATTAGAACAAGTAGTTCCTCCTAAAGTAGAGAAAAGATCTGCAGAAGCCATTATAGAAGAAAATAATGGTGATGTTAATATAATCTTTGGAAGAAATAGTACTTCTACAAGATTTAAATTAGAACATGATAAACCTTCTAGTTCTAATGTAGCTGGAATACTTATGTCAGAACATAATATACCTCATGCATTATACACGGATGAGCCAAGTTTCTCAGAAATGGAATTTAAAATTAATACTATAGACTTTGAACCAAATAGGAAAAAATGCTCTAAAGAATTTATGCAATCAAGAAATAAAATCTTTAGAGATTGGTATTTTAAAATATTTGATGAAAATCAACAGAACAGAATATAAAGAACTTTATTATAAAGATTTAAAGATTTTAAAATATGAAATTCCTTTTAAAAAATGGTTTAAAGAATTAGTAACACCTAGAATATTAGTACATAAAGAGACTATAAAGTGGGAAACAACTGATGGAAAAGTAATTCCTAGTAGACATCCTCCTGTAGGAAATATTAAATATGGAACAATAGAAGCAATGTCCTTCGTAAAACCTGAATCTAAACCAGAAGATATAGCCATAATTATAAAACAAAATAATTATACTCATATGCATTTACAAACAATAGCAACTCAATTATCACATATAGAAGATAATTGGCGTCCTAGACTAAAAGGAAAAGAAAAGGTTGAAGAAGAAATTCTTAAACATGTATTAATTAAACCTCCAATTATAACAACTAAGTTTAATAAAAGACCTCCTATAACAGAAGAATTTTTAGAAAGGTTAACAGGAAAATTAGGAGAGTTAAAAATAAAAACTATTAAAGGATATGAATCTGAGGATTTGATAAATCAATTCACAGATTCTATAAATGTAGCAAAGAAAAATCCTTTACCTCAAACTTTAAATTATTATCCAAGACCAACTCCTGCTAATTTATTATTTGAAGAAAGTATGAATGTAACTTTGTCACAATATAATGGAGAGTCTGTCTATGAATGGAATATTGATGGACAGTCTGAATATCAAATAATAACCACATTACATAATATACTTAATGTATGCTACTATCTGTAGAATAAATAATAATTCAGATAGACAAATTTTAGAAATGATAATTGCAGGGTTTACAGGCCAACTGAAAGGTTGGTGGGATAATCATTTATCACAACCTCAAAAAATAGAAATATTAGGTGCTGTAAAACTAGAACCTAGTACACAACAGATAAAAGAAGACTCAGTATATACTTTAGTTCAAACAATATTACATTATTTTGTAGGTAATGTAAATCAACTTAATGAAAGAATACAAGAGTTAATATTAAATCTGAGATGTCCAACCTTAACACATTTCAGATGGTATAAGGATACATTCTTAACTTTATTATACCAAAGAGCAGACTCAAATAATGATGTCTGGAAAGAAAGATTTCTTTCTGGCTTACCTACTCTTTTTGCAGAAAGAGTTAGAAATAGATTAAGGGAAATGCATGGTACAATTCCTTATTCTGAATATACCTTTGGACAATTAGTAGGACAAGTTGTCGCAGAAGGATTAAAACTTTGTAATGAATTAACTTTAAGAAATCAATTAAAGAAACAAAAATTATTAGGAAAAAGAGAATTAGGAGAATTCTGTCAACAGTTTGGAACTATTATAACTCCTAAATATCCTAATAATAAAAACAAAGTTAATAAGAAATAAACGTAGTAAATCTTTTATTCCTTATAAAAGAAAGAAAAGACCTATTAATGTAGAAAAGAAGCCAGAAAAAGGTAAAAAGAATCAAAAGAAAAATAAACCTTTTACATCTAAACCAATAAAACCTTTAGTTTGTTGGGACTGTGGTCAGACAGGACACACAAGAAACCAATGTAGACTAAAGAAAAGATAAAAGAATTAAACATTCCTGAAGAAGAAAAGCAAAGTTTAATTAATCTTTTGGAAGAATTAGATGATTAGTTATCAGAAAATACTTCTGAATATGATGCTTTAGAATTTAATCTAGAAGATGAAGATTCATTGTCATCATCTAGTGAAAATAGCTGTGAGTGCGATGATTACAAAAGAATTATGGACTTAAATAGACCAAGTATCAATGTAATCACAACACAAGAAGAATTACTTTTAGATATGGTAGTTTCTCTTCAGGATAAAGAAGAAAAAAGAAAATTAATAGAGAAAATTTTGGAATCTACAAAAGACAAGAGCAATAATAAATCTAAATTTAAACCTCAAGTAGAAGCAGCATTAAAACCAGCTTATACAATGACATAGGTTTTAAGTAGAGTAAAACAAGAAAAACCTATTACTACTAATGATCTAATTAAGGAAATAAATGAGCTTAAGAAAGAAGTTTCTAATTTAAAAAGACGTATTGAAATCTTAGAATTAAATAATGAAATTAAAAATAATGAAAGTTCTGATGAAGATGAACAGAAATTGTTTGAGGAATCAACATTTGAAATTGGTGAATCATCTCAACCAGAACAAGAAAATTATTTAAATATAATAGAACAAACTATTACTAGAAAGTATGTATTAAGAATAAAAATCATAATACAAGAAGAGTTTAGTTTAGAAACTTTAGCATTAGTAGATACTGGATATATATATATATATATATATATAAAAGACATACAGCTTGGATCGGCATTGACAAAAGTTGAAGCTTAAAAATGATTCTATGGATGGAAATTGGGCTAAGAAAACTAAATGAGCCTTAAACCCTAAACTTATTCGGATCAAAATCTAAGACTCAAATCAAACTGGGCTCACAGGGGCAATCTGATAGTCCAAAATCCCTATGATGCATGCACAAAAGACACCATAAAAAGCTCAAATGAATATTAAATGCTGCAATGACCTAGATCTAGCTCTAAACCCTACACTAAAACAAGAAAAAAAACAATATATATACCTTGTAGTATAACTCATGCTCTAGTGTAGCATAATTGAAGCTATCATTTGTATATTTGGCATGCCAAGTCTCCATAACATGCTTTTATGACCATCTGGGTGGCATACTCGTGGTCTAAAAATTGAACTGACTTGTACTGACTCGAGACTGGCCTGAACTGGGCAAAGCAAGAAGCAGGTACCCTGACTTGAAGCTAGGATTTTAGAAATAGAGTGACGAAACATACCAAAAAACAATGAGGTCATCTATTGAGAACCCTTTGGATGAGAAAAGATCAATCATGTCATCAACTGTGAAACTTGTGTCTACAATGTTACTTCTAACATTTGAAGCTAATGAGAGTTGCCCGCCCCTTCTACTAGGGGGCACTACCACTAAAGGACCTCCTGCCTGTGCAAAGAGCACAACCAATTATAAGGGAAGGATCAAATTTTAAAAATTTATAGCGAAACATGGTGATCAATTGTTTTACCTACGTACATTATTGTTATTGATCAAACTTATGTTAGTACTAAAGACTCGATAAAATGAAATAAGAATGGGGAATTTAATACTATCCTTGTGGTAGAGCACTGTAGGAACGAAGAACAGTCTCACCACTTTAGGTGAAAGGCTAAACCATTATTTTTTCACAAGAAATACAAAGAAATGATAGAAAGTGAAATGATGTTTTACAAAATTTCTTTTCTTTCTAACCAAACACATGAGAGAAAATAATTGGAAAATTATTTTTTTCTTTCTTAATTCATTTTTTCCCCTTTTTTAATAATTTATCAAACTAAAAAGGCTGTAACACCCCAAATCCGGTTCACGCTAGGGAACCAAACCGGAATGTTACTTGTCTCGGTTAGGTCGGCTAACCAAACCGAATCCTGCGGATCTATTCTCGGCATCCTGAGATGGAAGATGTTTATCACTATACATGGGTGAATGCACGGATCCCTAACATGTTATTACATGGATGACATGACAAGCAATTTGCATACCAAAATAATTTCAATAAAAATCGATAAAATTTGTTAAATACGATGGATAGAGTTCTCCCTAAATGTGCAATTAAGGGCTACCCTATCAAAACAACATGTATAATTACATAAATCAATATACATGCATTGCATCATATTTTTCACATCAACATTTAATTCTGTCACCTTAAAATATTATGCATTTTTTATCTTGACCCACCTATTCATTATATTCACATTTCACTTTTATCATTCAACTTGCACATTAATATGTGTTTCAAATCATATTATCATACCTTGCATTACATCACATCATCCTCAATATAATGACAACATAAACAAAACATTAACATTCTATCATCAAAAATGTGTGTATCCAAGAGACGTCACTGCTCCTCTGTCTAGGCCAGCTCATCCTACTCATGATCATCACCTATATATATTATAAAAAACATGTCAGTAACGAGTGTTACTAGTCCGAAACACAACTAATATCAACTGACTATGAGAGCAAACTCTCATATGAAAGAAAATATTTTTCTATATTTATCGTAAACTCTCTTAAGGGCATCTACTGAACTGAAATCATCTCTAACTGAAATGATATGCTGCTACTGATGCCACTCTCGGCATGTTCTCATTTCACTTTCTGGTTCCTTGGGACTACTCTTATATCCTAAGCCCTTTTCTTACCTCCATACCCACTCATGTAGTTGTTGGTATTTCCAACTTCGACTAGCACATGCCCACTCACATAACATGGTTGTCAGTATTCTTGGCTTCGAGTGGCACATGCCGCTCGCATTACATGGTTGTCGGTATTCTTAGATTCGACTGGCACATGCTTGCTCGCGTAGTACGGTTGTCGAAAAACATGAAAACTACATGTATATAGGTCTTGGTAGGGATTTATATAATAGGGTTGAAGGCAACTTGTGGTGGATCTTATTTTTGAAAACATACTAGAGGGATCTCATCCTCAAGGGTTAGTAATCCAAAATATTCGACTAAATGGCCCGAGCTAAGTGGGATCTGATAAAACACCACTCAACTCATTCTACAATCTAAAAAAATTTAAATCACGATAAAATAGAACAATAAATCAGGGGTGAGTCCTAAATGGACATGGTAGAAGCCCCGAGCATGTCTTAGCGCCTAGGCGGTGAGCTCCTACTCCATACCTAATCGTAAGTCATGCGGCAACAGAGACATGGTTGTGGCTGGCTCGAGTAAGGGATCGTGGGGGAAAAGAAAAGGAAGAAAAAGAAGAAGAAAGTAGGGTGAGAAGGATGGTGGTGGCTGGATGGTGATAGTGTCAGAAGTGTGGAATAAATAGATGCAAAGGGGGAGAAAAATGAATGGTTGGTGAGAAAAATGAATGGTCGTCTCGTAACTAAAACTTGACTCGATTGAAAATAACAATCAAACTGCCCAGTTCATATTATAAAATCTTGACTCGAATTGCGGGTTTTAAAAATACCTTAAGAGAAAACCTATTATCTATTACCTATCTTCTTACTCTTAAACATAACAAGAACTCTTGGAGCAAAGCCTATTTTTCTCTTGTGCAAACGTTCTTTCACATGATTGGAATGAATCAATATATAAAGAAATATGATTATAAAATTTGCTTTTAACCAAGAATCTAACAATGAAAAGTTGGGGTCATTCCGCCAACCTGGACTTTAGGTGTTGGAGTAGGGATTGTTTTACCTATTGAAGTTCCCCACATAGTTAACTTGATTTGGTGCACATTGGCCTCTAAAATGTCCTTGTCCACACCATTCACACTTTCGCTCCACTGCCTTTACCTGTCCCTGCATATTAAGATTTTGAACTTGATTATCTAAAGCATTCACTCATGCAAATAAAAGAGTAAGAGCATCAAATTCTAAAACTTCGGTCGTCGTCCTTGACTGCCTTTCTTGTGTTGCGTGGTGGTTACCACGAACTATCAATTCTAGTAGTTGGAAAGCGTCATTGGGATTTTTCCTCATAAATGACCCGTTGGCAACAACATCAACATTATTCTTTGTTTGGCCCATCAAACCGTTGAAAAAGTTAGGATTTGCATCCACTTTTTAATGTCAAGGTTTGGTCGCTTCTTCAGTAACTCTTTAAATCTCTCCCATGCCTCGAAGAAAGATTTATCTTCAAACTGCAAAAAAGATAAAATTTTGTTACATAATCTTGAGTTTTAGTAGGAGAAAAATATTTCAACAAGAATTTTTATGACAAATCATCCCAAGTAGTAATTGTATCTAATGATGGCAACCACTTTTTCACACTTCCTATTAATGAGGATGGAAATAAGCAAAGGCGAAGTGAGTAGTCAAGAACACCAAGTTGCTTGTACATATTGCAAACTGATAGGAAATAGATGATATGCCTATTAAGATTATCAGCAGGTGATCCACTAAATTATCCTATGGTATGTAATATATTAAATAAAATCAGTTTAAGCTCGAGTGGGTTGAATCGTTGATGGTGTGATGATAAATTTAATGAGAAGTAATCTTCATCATAACTCTGGCAACAATGCCAAAAACTTGTTTGATAATATCGATATCATGCAAGTGTATATAGTCGAAAGAAGTAATATAATGATAAAATTAGAGTATCATCCCACAAATAATATTAATTTACTCAAATTAATTATAGAATTTAGAACAAACAGCAAAACAAACATAAAAAGGGATTTTTAATCTGAGAACATGTAAACTAAACTAGAAACTAAACAAGTTACAACATAAAAAGGACATCAAAAGCAATTCATAACTAATAACCCAATTAACAAGTATAACTAAATCTAAACAACTTTAAATTAAAGAAAATTTTAATAATGATAAAACTCATTCTAGAGTTGGATTTCCCTTAACATGAATTTAATCTTCATCATATCTTACTCTTATCTTTTATTTTCTCGGATTGTCGATCTAGGATAAATGAATGACACGGTGGCACCCGTTCCTTCTTGCTTTTATTATTTTGCCACAATTTCTACTTCGAGATGATAATTAATTAATTAACAAAGTAATGCCTCAAGAATTCCCTTACGATCACATAGGGTGTTGTGTATCTCCCAACCATGGCAACAAAGAAATCAAAAGTAACAAAGAAATCAAAAGACTTGTCGTATCAATTGTCTATGACTAATTTAATTAATTTCTCCCAAAATCTAATTAAACCTCATGATCTAATAAATAGGTAACTAATCCACTCTTAGCATTAAGAGCATGATAATTCAAATAATCTAATTAAATAAAAGAGTAAGAGGTTGATATGAATTTAATTAAATCATATTAAGTTTCATTCTTCTCTAGAACGAAACAAAGAACTACTCCATTATTAAATTGAAGAACATGATAGAGAAGAAATAATTTTTTATTATTAAAGAAAATAAAATTAAAAACTCTAGAACTAGTTGATAACTAGACTCCTAAGCCAAGATAGATGAGCTATACATGAAACAACCACCCCTTATATGTAGAAGGGGTCATCCTAGTAGGTACATGAATTCAAGAAAGGAGTTCATAACTTGATGTGGTCAAAATCTCTCATGAACTATGATGTCTATTCAAGGTTGCAACCCCTTTACTTCGTCAACAAGTCCTAAACTATGTTCAATACATGTAGACTTGTCTCAAGTGATATAGATGCTTCAATGGCCTTCGAGATCCCTCCTGTAACGACCCACCCGTTCCGAGCCACGAGCCAAGTGTTACTATACGAAACTAAGTGTCTTATAAATTAATTTTCTATTAATTTTCAAGATTTTAAATAAATCCATAACAATAAATTTAATATACAAATGCTCAGAATAATCTAAGCCTCATGAACCAAACCAAAATCCCACTGCCATGCAAACAATCTAGAAAAAAATAATAGTCCAATAACAGAGTCTTTCAACTGTCCCGACTCTACCCATCCTTCCATGTGCATACCTGCGAAGGCAATTCCGTGGTAGTGATAAAACACTAAGTCATATAATTACAAGAAATAATTAATATATTTCACAACATATGAATTATGTCTTTTAGTGATTATGAGCTTATGCTGAGCACTTAATATTTTGAGAGGGTGGCCACCCATCCAACTACAATCCCATGTATGCGTACACACGCTACTTGGCCCTCGGCCTGTAGTTATTGATATTTGCCTTTGACTCACCCTCTCGGTATCATAAGTGCATAATGAGCCATCTTGCACCATTGCGCCCAATCACCCCTTTCGGCATGGGGGCAGATATTTAATCTTTCAAGAATTTTAAGGGTGCTGCCCTGTGTCACCTGAGCCAATTCTTTGACCCCGGTTACGCTCGGCGCATGGTGATCGAATGTGTACTCAGGCTGACCAAGACTCCAAAATCGAAATATATAACATTTCAAGTAATTATACGGACATGGTATTGTGATGAGGAACCCACAACTATGACACACGATCCTAAGCCTTACCTTTGTGAGTCAAATGTGCTCACAAACTATCCAGAGGATGTTTTATTTAACATCAACAAAACTCTCCTTTATATAGAAGAATATGTGTAGAAATTAAGAAGTCACTACATTAAATTTTATTAATTATATTAAATACCAACAAATATTTTGATAATGAAAAGTCAAAAATTTGTTATTGACTTATTGTGAATGAATGTTAAATCGCACTCACAACTCCCAATCCCAAAAATTCAATAAACAAAATTTATTAAAAACCATTCATAAATATCATTGTACCGATATGATAAAGGTCGATATTGATTCTTGAGAATTAATTTAGTTAAATATTATTTATGGTTCGTTCTTAAGATTTAAAAAACCCTAAATAAAATAGCCTTATTATTATTATTATTATTATTATTATTATTATTATTATTATTATTATTATTATTGGGGTTTTATGATCTCCCTAACTTGGGAATTTTTGTCCTAAAAAATATAATAGGTCATAAGGAGAAAAATCGGGGTTTTACACCTCCTATGTGGCTTTATAACCCCCTTAGGTTGTAGTTACTGTTGGGTGGGACCTAGCACCGCGACCTTTCAATCCCAAAGCACCTTGATTTTCCAGTTTTTTTCTACATTTGAACCCCCAAATTAGACATATCTCATAAAACATTAGATATAAACAAAAATAATAGACATTTCATAATATTTACAAAATCACATTAAAAACATGGGCAAATATTGTATATTTTAGACACTTAACAAGGAGAGACGACGGTGCTTGCTCGAGGATCACATATACCTACTTCACTTGTGGCAAGAGAGGGCATTGTGCAGTCGTATGCCCTAGACGGCTGCAGCAGCAACAACAGTACCTACCCCACCGTGGCCATAGTACCTACCATCACCACAACAACCGTATGGAGCACCACTATCACAGCAGAGAGGTTTGCCTGCACCACCATAGTGGCCACTCCTATCTGCACCACCAGCCCCTCCTCAGGGGCAGTAGTTTGTAGCCGTGACCACATGATAGATAGTTTGGCCAGAAGGACCAGGGAGCGTATCAGAGAGAGGCAATTTTGGCAGAATTAGATGTGGCACTGTTAGTGAGGGATGACATTGAGTAGGCAGTTGAGTAGATACAGACTACGAGACCAAAGTAGTATGGTAGGATGTATGCAAGCACAACAAAGGAGCCAATTCAGGATGCCACCATCATCATAGGCACATTCCTTATCCATTATGTTCTCGCTATTGTGTTGTTTGATTCGGGCAGTTCACATACCTTCCAAACCAAAGCTTTTGATGTAAATCTCAATGAACCTATCGCGAGACTCGACATCAATAATTTAGAAATCAAATCCCAAATCATCCAAAGAAGGTTTAAATGGAAAGTGACAAACTATACAAAAATAGAAACCAATATTATATAAGGCTTAGAATCCAAGTGATTTCACTTGGAACTTTCATAAGTTCTACATAAGAACAAGTTGGAGAAAATTCTCACATTTTTGTATTTCAAAGTTGGATCATTACAAATAAAGTTCTCCCAAGTATTTACAAGCAAAAATATTACTTGGGTACAAGTTACCTTCATCTAACAACACTGAATGCCTAGGAAGGCTACAAACTCTACTTCCTACATGGAATGGTTCCAACAAGCATTAAGTGCTTGGAAAGGTGTAAAACATCAACAAAAGATAAATTTTTATATGGGTTTATTCAACCACAATCTACAAGCATTAAAACATCTTTTTGACTTCAAAATAGTCATGTTTAAAACAACAAACTTTAGAATGAATTTGTCACTTGATTTGGTTACTAATTGGGCTAAATGATCCCCTTTGGAACTTGTAGAACATTAACCATAAGCTTTCTTTATTGAATGTTGCATCCATGATTGTATTAGCTTTTGTAGATAGGATTTGTGTGCCAATAGAGGACCAAGGACATGACTTCATTGTGTCAACCCTAGCTGGAGCTATTCTCACCACTAGAGTGTGTGTGAGAGGACTCACTGTTGTCATACAATGACGGGTCTTGCCGACTGATTTTGTAGCTATGTCGATGAGAGAGTTTGATTCCATCTTTGGCATGGATTGGATAATGAGGCATAGAGCATTGATATATTGCCATAAAATGAAAGTTCATTTTTGCCTCTCAAGGAGCGAGATAATCACATTTCAGGTCAGAGTGTGAGGTAGCCTCATTGCCTTCCAAAGAACTCGGCAGTTAGTAGAGAGAGGATGTGAGGCTTTCATTGCCTGCATTGTGGCCACAAGTGAGCAGCCAGATCTAGTCACATGGGACATTCCGATAGGTGGAGACATTACTCATGTGATCCCCACAAAGGTAGAAGAGTTGCCGACAGTCAGATAGATTGAGCTTTCCATTGATGTACTACCGGGTGATGCATTGACCTTTGAGGCTTCGTACCTGATGCCACCATTTGAGTTCCACAAACTCAAGAATCACCTACTAGAGATGTGTGAATGGGGATTCATTTAAGCTAGTGACTCACCTCAAGAAGCCCTAGTCCTACTTGTATAAAGAGAAGATGGAGGTATTAGGATGTGCTTAGACAATAGCTTGTGATTACACCCACAAATCTGGACTCGAGCAGCCCCTCGTCCTGCCAAGGAGTTGACCTTTAATTCTAGCCTGATCTACGAGTATGTGGCCACTTAGGATCTCGAGATGAAGGCGCAATGACAAGAGTTACTACCCTTACCTCTTCGGGTGTATGTTGTGTTTGTATGTTTGTTCTGTCTCATGTGTACCCTCTTAAGTGAATTTTGGGGTGGAATTTTCCTAAATGGGGAAGGTTGTAGAGCCCAGGCATTTCACCCGATGGTTTCAGTCTCACTTTGGTCTTAATCCGAATCGAATTGCTTGCCAGCCCTTTTCCCGCATGCATGTATGTATGGTATGGTATGTGTGAGCCATGCCTTAGTTTCCCCAGTGCTTGGCATTGCTCGACTAGACACTATGATGACTCGATTCTCATTTTTGTTTTTTATTTGAGTCAAGTCTACATAGGTCTAGGATAGTATTTCTCAAGTGTATAGATTGGTTTTTGCGTATTTGGAACCCTTTTTAGAAAATCATAGCCACTATAGGACCCCTTGTGCGATTCTTGAAGTCACCCGGCCGCCTTAGGGTGAGAACCTTAAGTGTAAAACCCTAATTTTGGCTTAGGGTTTACCTGATTGTAGGTTGCCCGGTTCGGGCTAGTCTCGAGTTGATTCGAGCGAGTTCGAGCCAAACCCATTTTAGAAATATAAGTATCGGGCCCAGATGGCCATATGAGCATGTTATGGTGGCTGAATATGCCTAACATGCATATAATAGTTTTAGTTATGATATAGTAGAGCACATGACTTATCATTGTATACACGAGGTATACATATGATTTTTATGAGCTATCCAGAATTTTAGGCCTAGATTTAGGCCATTGTAGCATTTAGTATTTGTTTGGGATTTTCTAGGCATTTCATTTGCATGTAGCATAAGAATTTTAGATCACTGGATTGTACCCCTGTGGGCCCATCTTGATTGAGTTTAGGGTTATTATTGACCACTCTTCAATAGATAGAGGCATGAACACATTGAGCCTTTGACAGCAAATTTAGATGGTTAACCGAATGTAGATTTGCCAGGGCCAGATCAGTGATGGCTATTGAGAACCAGTTAGTGTTTATAAGAGCAATCACCCCAAATTTCAGGAGATACGTGTAGGCTCAGCATTGGACCACCATTGTACATGTCACCACTACGATCCAGACACCCTTCGAATCAGGCACACATTGTTGGATAGCCAAAGTTGAGTTAATAGCAGCTACCTTTGGGAAGATAGACACATGGGGCTAAACATGCCAAAGATAATAATGGGTTCATGACGTACATAATCAAGATCAGATCTTCAGCACCTGGATAGCACAACTGCTGTCAGAGTTACACAACCACTATCCGAGTTACACAATCACCGTCCGAGTAGCATAACTACTATCCAAGTTATGTAACCATCATCCAAGTAGCACAATTGTGATCTGTGATGTATAACTACCGTCCAAGTTGCGCAACTACCGTCCAAGTTGTGCAACCACCATCCAAGTTGCCCAACCATCAACCATGATGCATTATCACTGACTGAATATGCACTATTGTCATCCGTGATGCACAACCACCATTCATATATTGCACTACCGCTGACCGAGTGGAGTAGTTATTGTGAATGTAAGGGCCAAGTAGTACTTCACCCTACAGAAGGATAACTACTTGAAGATTTTATTACCTTTGCACAAGACTGCATATCACAACATTGAGAGTAGAGTTGGGTCAGAGATTGAGGACAAGATATAGCTTCGGTAATAGTTAGGCAGACGAAAGTTAGGTGCACTGAGATAATTTTGAAGAGATGATATAGGATTGACTTCACTAGCCATCTTGCATACCATTGCCTTGACCTAACATCCATAGGTCAGATGTGTAATGCAAGATAGTGTTAGTTATGGCATCACAGGGATCATCAGACAGTATTAGTGTGTCTTTTAAGGATGTATTTGGATAGAGTTAGAGAACATGATAGTATGATATACAGATGGGATGACCATAGTGGTTAGATTGTTCAGCCAGCGTGAGAGCATATGTGTGACCCACAATCAAGGTTACATAGACCAAATGGTTAGCAGATGATTAGATACAAAGTTTAACACATTTAGAGTTTGGCCCACCCAAAGAGAAATGTTTGATTCGTATTAGAATTTTGGCATAGATGATGGTTTTAGTTAGGGAGTTTCCACTAGGGAGATAGTGTTTCCTTGTGTTTCGCCAACACGATTAAGTTCTTACCTTGAGACATAGGATTTATCCTTTGCCCAGAGTATATGAGGTACCTTCATGGTACTGTTTAGGACTTAAAGTGAAGGTAGCCAATGGCAGACCGGCCTAGAGGAGACAACTTCACTAAAGCTTGGGAGCGACGTAGACAAGGACTTCGGTCAGACCAGACCATGCTAACCAGATAGAGGGACACCAGTGTATGCTCATCTTAATTGACAACTTTGCTTGGGAGTCCACCACAGCGGTAGTAGTCATGCAAGTTAAGAATAGTGTTACAAATCGGTACAGGATGGTAAGTCACACACCACTGAAGAACGGACGAGATAGGTGTCAAACCTCACTATGAGACCCCGTAGACTCTAGGAGAGATAGTGATTCTTTGGGTCGTATCGAGAAATACATGTCTACTATTAGTTGATTGAACTAGAGCCACTTAGGAGTCATCTCTTAGACTCGTCATTGATTGACTGTTGCATAGGATGGCTACTTAAGGCACAGTCTAACCATAATGATCACCTACCCATATGTTTTAGCCACCAAGTATCCTGTACAGAGTTTTTCCATTACCCTTATGACTTAGGCGGAGATCCTCACATCAGCACAAATAGAGTGATATACATACCTAATAGAATTTTCTTATATCAGTGCACTCTTCAAGCAGACCTGATGTCAGATTATGTGAGGATAAAACCAATACTAGTTACAGTCTTATAGCAATGTAACCAGTTTTCCACGAGAGGTCCAGTATCTTTTCATGTGACCAGAGATGTCAAATAGAGCCGAGCCTCAACCCGAGTTTTTTTACACTCCCCCTTCAAGGTATATCAGTCCTACCATCAGTTTACGAGATGGTTGAGATGAGCAGACATTGACCAATGCACAAGCCATAAACTAGATGCAGATCCTATAGTTACATGCCTAGTATGTTTTCATACTCTTTGAGACATTGTACATCTACAGCTTTTCTCATCTCTATTCTACACACGTTCCCTTTAGCAGTAGTTATTGGTCACATAGATGCATAGTTGCAAGAGCCATAACACTTTGTAGAGTTATAGCAGCTTCTTCTATTATAGAACAGAGTGAGATAATTGACTTAGGACAGAGTTAGAAAGGACCATGTGAGCGATCCAATTTCTCTTACTAGCATACTTGAGAGAGTGACCTAGATTGGTGATAGTGAACCAAACAGTCCATTACCATATACCCTTATTTTGTACTAGAGTCCACCATATGCCAACATGATTCATAGGACACCCTAGTATAGTTGCAGCATCTGTAGAAGAGTGCCTTGAGGGTACACATAGTTGACTTGATGCATTGATGAGGATCAGGGAGATATGGGTAGATGTGAGGCCGTATACGTCGCATCGATGTAGTTTTTCCTATTGTAGTTCAGATTAGTATTCTACAGGACTCTAGAGTACCTGCTCCACTACCGAGTAGACCTTTACGGGTGAGCTTAGGTTTTTCCTACCGAGGTCATTGCATTTTAGTCTCCATAGTTTACATTGACCCTAGGAGTTAGTCCAGTGAGATGACTCGAGCATGCATGGTCAGTTCAGCGAGACGATTCGAGCATGCATGGTTAGTCCAGCGAGACGATTCGAGCATGTATGTTAGTGTAGATAGATGATTCTAGCATGTATAGCATGTTTTGACAAATGATTCGAGCAAGTGTAGTCTGTCCAACCAGATTAGTAAGGAGCTAGTGAGCTTTGTCAACGTTCAAGATCTAGCTTCATATTTGTACGTCTAGATCATGTGCAGCTAGCTTTCGAGGGAGAGCTACCAGTTTGTCAGCAAGATCGCATCTTCAGTTGAGTCTCCTGATCACAGATGATGTGAGAAATTCTAACGACGGAAGTTTTAAAAGGAGGAGAGGTTGTAAAACCCTAGTTTCAGCCTAGGGTTTTACCCGCTTGTAGGTTGCCCGGTTTGGGCCAGTATTGGATCGGTTTGAGCAAGTTCGAGCCAGACCAATTTTAAGAATATTAGTATGGGGCCCAGTTAGCAATATGAGTGTGTTATGGTGCCTAAGTATGCCCGACATGCATATGATAGTTTCAGTTATGATATAGTACAGCATGAGTAATCATTGTATACACGAGGTATACATATGATTTATTTGAGTTAGCCAGGATTTTAGGCCTAAATTTAGGCCATTATGGAATTTAGTATGCGTTTGGGATTTCTGAGTATTTCATTTGTGCACAGTATAAGAATTTTAGATCACTAGATTGTGCCCCTATGGGCACAGCTTGATTGAGTTCAGAATTCAAGGCTCATTTAGCCTTCTTACCTCGATTCTCGCCTATAAAGTCACTTTTAGGACTCGAGTATATTTCAACTTTGGTCAGCCTCGATCCAAGCTTTCCATTAGTATGTATATTGCATATAGACATAGGTGAGTCCCACTAGACCACTAGTTAATGGACATTCGGATCATGCCACATGGCAAAAACTGAGCTATCCACGTCAACCCTAGTTTGCTACCATTAATGTTTCAAATATTTCCATTGATTTTCGGAGTTTTCTACCATTACCGTCGCAACCACTTCGGCTCGCCGCCGGTGAGTCTCAGCCTCGTCCCCAATGACCAAACCGGCACTCCCAATACAGCCTCATGGTCGGATATCAGTTTGTACTCATGATCGCCACTAGCACCGTCGTAGTCGTCGCCAGCAACGGCATTTTCGCTATGGATTTCCACCACTGCCGCAACCCATTTGGGCCATTTTCCAACACGAGTGATTGTCCTTCGGCGAAGCTGACTTCCCCAAAAATTTCATCTTGCCAAGATCTTCATTTTGGGACCACACACGACCACCGTCGCAGCCGCATTCACCACTGTCATCGTTGCCACACCCGGCGGCAATTATGCGCCTTTCTGGCCAATTGTCGGCAACCACCGACCGGACTCTGCGGGTCATCACAACTAGCACCTCCGCCATTATGCCCTTTGTCGATCTTGACTGGCAGCATTTTCTGTCAACGGACACCGCCGTTATGCCCAGCTGTGCCGCTATCGGCATTTTCTGGCAACGGACACCGCCACCTGCCGTTTGGCCTATTTACCAGTGACAGCATCCACCACCCGTTTGCTTCCTTCTAGTCATGTCTGAGTCTACTTGTCTGAGCCCGTGCCTATGTCCATCAGTCCAAATCAGCTCAACTGACCTAGCCCAACAGTTTTTTAACCCAGACCAAGTTGACACGACCCAATTCGGTCTGCTTCATCTCCGTTCGGTCCAATTCAGCTCATTTTCGGCTGTTTTCCACCTTTTCTCGCCAATTTCGATTACAGAATTTGAGCTCGCCGTAGATGTGTCGATGCGCTTGGAGCTTGGACCATAGGTCCATAGAATTCTCCCTCTCCGCTTGACTCCTTGAGTGTAGAGTTTAATCACGCTTTAGACATAACACGACATCAGCGGTGCTTTATCAGATCCCTCAGATGTTGGGCATAAGCGTGTTTCTACACATGTTTAATAAAACTCTAAGGATGAGATCCCTTGTTGTTTTTCGAACTAAAGCTGGAGAAATATATGATACATGCCTCTTTCCTAAGCCTATTACATGAGTACTTGTATTTTTATAGATTTCATCAATAATAGAGTGAGCGGTATGGAGATATTTATGAATCGTATTAGTACTCCTTCAAACCATGAGGTAGTGCGGTGTATGAGGGTATTGTGTAATGCAGCACATTTCCAGAATTTGTGGCACTAACTTAACTACTCTTTTTGCCACTCGAGTACCATGGCAGGTGAAATATGGAAGATGTGAGGGCCTAAGCGTTGTATGTATGAATATGAACATTAGCCATGCATGCGAGCCGGTACTTGCTTAAGTATGTTTGCCTACCACCCAATGTGAAGCAATCTTGAAGTTTCATAAGTTTTCGTGGGTAATGAAATACCCATTTACCAGATTATATTAGTTATTTTTTGGACCAGTAACACTCATTACTGATGTTTTTCAAATAATATGTGTAGGTCTTGCAAATCCTGAGTTGACTTTGGCGGAAGGACAGATTAACATTGCAAACACTTGAGCTCACTACATTTATACCCGTATTTAACCATGTCTTCAATTCTCATGACACCAAGCGGTTGTTTCGATCTATTTTATCGATCGAGTCCTACCGACTAACAATTTTAAACATGATTCGACTCAATTGTAACATTTCTGATTCGGTTATTAGGTGAACCAAAATCGGGGTGTTACAAGTTGGTATCAGAGCCATGTCTTGGTCGATTGAGATGGAAGACTGTTATTTTGAGCCAAGTGTGTGGATTTATCCTTAGCCAAGCTAACAGGTATTTCCTTTGGTATTTCCTCTATATTTCAGATTTATGCTATGTCAGACCATAACAATGCATGTTTCGGTATTAATAGAAATTATGAGATAGATATGAGATCATGATTTCAATAGATGTCAGCATTGATCTCACTGGAATGTCATGATAAGCTGTGAGACATGCCTTTGCTTTCACCGTGCTAGTGATTTGGATGACATAAGAGTGTCCACATGCTAAATTAGCTGAGGTTGAATTTGATGGTGACCGGTAGTACCTATATCTTTGGCTACCACATTGTATCACTTACCCGTTATGTTAATAATTAGGTTATTTTATTTAGGATTTTGTAAATCTTAGAACAAATCTTAAATACTATTTAATTAAATTAATTCTTGGGATTGAATTTTTGGGATTGGGACCCATTCACATTAAGTCAATAGTCAGTTTTTAACTTTTCGTTATCACACTAATGGTTGGTATTTAATATAATTATATGTAATTACGTTCTTTTCTACAAAATTTAATGTAGTGACTTTTTGAATTTCACACATATTAATTGCATGACAATGGGATTTTGGTTCGGTTCATGGGGCTTAGATTATTCTGAGCATTTGTTATATTAAATTTTCTTTCATGATTTTGTTTAAAATCTTAAAAATTAATTTATGAGACACTTAGTTTCATATAGTAACACTTGGCTCGTGGCTCGAAATGGGCGGGTCGTGATAGGTGGTATCAAAGCTGTGTTTCCCACATAGCCATGCAAATCAATCGTGAACTTGTTGAAAGTCTAAGAGTCCACTGTTCCAAGGGAAAAAAATCTTTTATATAAGCATTCATCATTTTTTTATAGAATTAATTTCCATGATTTTAGATGGTAAATAATTATGGGTGTGCCACTTATGTGTCATGCTAGGAGCACATGATACTTAAACCAATGAGCGTATATCAGACGCATTTACAATTAGAGGTGTTATATAGGTAGTATGGGTGGTATAAGACACCCGTGCGATATGAATAAAAGTGTCATGGGACAATGTGCCCCACTTTAGCTATGCATATGAGTGGCAATGCTTAAATCAAGAAAAATAAAATAAAATTGTAAATTATAATTTTTCTAAATGATTTTTTTAAAGAAAATGTGAAGATATTTAAAGTAACTTCTATAGATCTATATACAAGTATACCAACGCATAATGAAAGAAATGGCTAAGATAGGATAATAAAGAAGTCAGATAAATAAGTAATTTTCTCATATAACCTTATTATATTTTTTAGGAGAAAAAATTCCAAGCTAGGAAGATTGTAAAAACTTGATTTTTTTTCCAAGCTGGGGAGATTGTAAAACCCTGATTTTTTTCCTTATGATGCTATTATATTTTCGAGGACGAAAATTCCCAAGCTGAGGACATTGTAAAACCATGAAAATAATTAGGTTATTTTATTTAGGGTTTTTAAAATCTTAGAACGAATCTTAAATACTATTTAATTAAATTAATTCTTGAGATTGAATTTTTGGGATTGAGAACCATTCACATTAAGTCAATAGTCAGTTTTGGACTTTTTGTTATCACACTAATGGTTCGTATTTAATATAATTATGTGTGATTATGTTCTTTTCTATAAAATTTAATGTAGTGACTTCTTGAATTTCACGCATATTCTTGTACATAAAGGAGAATTCTGTTAAGGTAAATAAAACATCAACTTAATAGTTTGTGAGTATATTTGACTCACAAAGGGAAGGCTTTAGAGAAGTTTCATTCATATTAGGATCACGTGTCATAGTTGTAGGTGTTTCATCTAATTCCAACTCTATATAATTACTCGAGATGTTATATATTCCTATTTGGGAGCCTCGGTCATCCTGAGCCCACATTCGACCACCAAGTGCCGAGCACAACTGGAGTTAAAGAATTAACTTAGTCTGACACGAGGCAACACCCTTAAAATTCTTGAATTGGCACAGTGGCAAAGGATGACTCATTATGCACTTTTGATACCGAGAGGGTGAGTCAATGACAAATATCGGTAACTACAGGCCGTGGACCACGTAGAGTGTGTGCACATACATGGGATTGTAGCTGGATGGGGTGGCCGCCCCTCATAGCATAATAAGAGCTCTGCATAGGCTCCTAATCACTAAAAGACTCAAATTCAGACGTTGTGGAATATATTAACTTATTTCTTTTAATTATATAACTTAAGTGTTTTTATCACTAATGTGGAATTGCTTCCAGAGGTGTGAGCATTATGGAAGGATGGGTAAAGTCAGGGAACAGTAAGAGGACTCTATTATTAGACTATTATTTTTTTCTTATATGTTGTTATACTTCTACATTGTTTGCATGGCAGTGGGATTTTGGTTCCGTTCATGGGGTTTAGATTATTCCGAGCATTTGTTATATTAAATTTTATCTCATGATTTTATTTAAAATCTTGAAAATTAATAGAAAATTAATTTATGAGACACTAAGTTTCATATAATAACACTTGGCTCGTGGCTCGGAACGGGCGGGTCGTTACACGTGTCAAACCTTTCTATGAGTCCCCGTAGGCTCAAGGAGAGATAGTGATTCTTTAAGTCGTTTGAACCCCATTATTTTAAAAGTGCATGACAAGTACGGTATCGAGAAACACATGCCAACTATTAGTTAATTGAACTAGAACCACTTACGAGTCGTCTCTTAGACTCGTTATTGATTGACTGTTCCATAGGCTGGCTACTTATGGCAAAGACTAACCATGATGATCTTAGAGACATGTCCACGGACCTACCCATATGTTTTAGCCACCCAGTATCTTGTACAACGTTTTTCCATTACCCATATGACTCAGACGAAGATCCTCACATCAGCATAGGTAGAGTGATATGCATACCTAATAGAATTTTCTCAGATCAGTGCACTCTTCCAGTAGACCATATGTCAGATCACGTGAGCATAAAACATATACTAGTTAGAGTCTTATAGCAGTGTGACTAGTTTTCCACAAGAGATCTAGTATCTTTTCATGTGACTAGAGATATAAAACAGAGCCGAGCATCTACTCGAGTATTTTCACACTCCCCCTTCCAGGTATATTAGTCCTACCATTAGTTGACCAGATGGTTAAGATGAGCAGACATGGACCAAAGCACACGCCACAGACCAGATGCAGATCCTATAGTTCCATGTCGAGTATGTTTTCATACTCCTTGAAACACATTGTACATGTACAGGTGTTCCGCCTCCATTCCATCACATAGTTCCCTTTAGCAGTAGTTATTGGTCACATAGATAGATAGTTGCGAGAGCCATAGCACACTATAGAGTTATAGCTACTTGTTCTATTATAGAATAGAGTGAGATACTTGACTTAGGACAGAATTAGCAAGGACCATGTGAGCGATCCAATTTCTCTTACAAGCATACTTGAGAGAGTGACCTAGATTGGTGATAGTGAACCATACAATCCATTAGTATATACCCTTATTTTGTACTAGAGTCCACCTTATGCTAGCATGACTCGTAGAACACCCTAGTATGGCCACATGATCTGTAGCAGTGTGCCCTATGGATACACATAGTTGACCTGTCGCATTGATGAGGATCAGGGAGATATGGGTAAATGTTAGGCCATATACATCGTACCGATATAGTTTTTCTTGATGTAGTTCAGACTAGTACCCTCCAATACTCTCGAGTACCTGCTCGACTACCCAGCAGACCCTTATGGGTGAGCTTTGGTTTTTCCTACTGAGGTCATTGCATTTCAGTCTCCATAGTTTGCAGTGACCCTAGGAGTTATTCCAGCGAGATGACTCGAGCATGCATGGTCAGTCCAGCAAGACGATTTGAGCATGCATGGTCAGTCCAGCAAGACGATTAGAGCATGTATGGTCAGTATAGACAGATGATTCTAGCATGTATGACATGTTTTGCCAAATGATTAGAGCACGTGTAGTCTGTCCAGCCAGATTAATAAGGAGCTAGTGAGCTTCGTCAGTGTTCAGAGATCTAGCTTCATGTTGGTACATTCTGGACCATGTGCAGCTACCTTTCAAGGTAGAGCTAACAATTTGTCAACAAGATGGCATCTTCAGTTGAGTCTCTTGATCGCAGTTGATGTGAGAAATTTTGAGGATGGAAGTTTTATAAGGAGGAGAGGTTGCAAAACCCCATTTTTGGCTTAGGGTTTTACCCTCTTCTTGTTGCTTGGTTCAGGCCGGTCTCGAGTCGGTTTGAGCGAGTTCGAGCCAGACCAATTTTAAGAATATGAGTATGGGGCCCAGATGGCCATATGAGCACGTTATAGTGGCTGAGTATGCCCGACATGCATATGATAGTTTAAGTTACGATACAGTAAAGCATGAGTTATCATTGTATACATAAGGTATACATATGATTTTTAATGAGTTAGCTAGGATTTTAGGACTAGATCTAGGCCATTACAACGTTTAGTATCCATTTGAGATTTTCTGAGTATTTCATTTGTGTGCTGCATTAGAATTTCGAATCACTGGATAGTGCCCTTGTGGACCCAAGTTGATTGAGTTCAAGGTTCGAGGCCCATTTAGCCTCTTGCCTCGATTCCTACCTATAAAGTCACTTTTAGGACTCAAGTCACTTTCAACTTTTGACTGTCTTGATCTAAGCTTTCTGTCCATATGTATATTGTATATACACATAGGTGGGTCCCACTAGACCATGAGTTATCGAACATTCAGATTGTGCCACATAGCAAGATCTGAGTTGTCCACATCAACCTAGTTTTCTCCTATTCATATTTCAAATATTTCCATTGATTTTCGGAGTTTTCTACCATTACCGCCGCCACCACTTCGGCTCGCTGCCGGTGAGTCTCCGCCTCACCCCTAGCGACTAGACCGGCACCCCCAATACCGCCTCGCAGCTAGCTATCAGTTCGTACCCACGATCACCACCGGCGCCATCATAGTCACTATCGACGCCATCATAGTCGCCACTAGCAACGGCCTTTTCACTGTGGATTTCCACCACCGCCGCCACCCGTTCGGGCCATTTTTCAGCACCAGTGACTGTCCTCCGGCAAAGCTGACTACCCCAAAAGTTTCATCTTGCCAAGATCTTCATTTGGAGACCACACACAACCACTACCGAGGCCGTGATCGTCGCTATGGACATTGCCACACCCGGCGGCGATTCTGCTACTTCTTGCCGATTTCCGGCCAGCCATCGGCTAGACTCTGCTAGTCGTCACCACCAACACCTCCTCACTGATGCCCTCGATCAATCCCGACTGGCAGCAACCCCAACTGTGCCGCCGTCGGCGTTTTCTAGCAACAGGCACCGCCGCCCTCCGTTTGCGTCTTCCTGGTCGTGTCCGAGTATGCCAGTCCAAGCCCGTGTCCATGTCCATCAGTCCAGACCAGCTCAGCCGACCTAGCCTAGCACTTTATTTGACCCAGACAAAGTTGACAAGGCCAAATTCGGTCTCGTTCAGCTCGGTTCGGTCTAGTTCAACTCATTTTCAGCCGTTTTTGGCCTTTTCTCAACCGATTTCGGTTACAAAGTTCAAGCTCACCGTAGATGTGTCAATACACTTGGATCTTGGACCACAAGTCCGTAGGATTCTCCCTCTTTGCTTGACTCCTTGCATGTAGAGTTTAATTGTGTTTTAGATGTAGGACGACATCAGCGGTGTTTTATCGGATCCCTCCGATGTTGAGCCATTTAGTTGTGTTTCTACATATGTTTAATAAAACTACAAAGATGAGATCCTTTATTGGTTTTCGATCTAAAGCTCCAGAAATATATGATACAAGCCTCTTTCCTAGCCTATTATATGAGTATGTGCATTTTTACAGATTTTACGAATAACAGAGTGAGCGGTATGGAGATATGTATGAATGACACTAGTACTCCTGCAAACCCTGAGGTAGTGTGGTGTATGAGGGTACTGCGTAATGCAACACATTTTTGGAATTTGTAGAAATAGCTTAACTATTCCTTTTGCCACTCGAGTACCGTGGCAGGTGAAATATGGAAGATGTGAGGGTGTAAGCGTTGTATGTATGAATATGAACATTAGCCGTGCATGCGAGCCGGCACTTGCTTAAGTATGTTTGGTTACCGCTTAGTGTTAGGCAAGCATGAAGTTTCATAAGTTATTGTGGGTAATGGATACCCATTTGCCAGATTGTATTAGTTATTTTTTAGACAAGTAACACTTGTTACTAACGTTTTTCATATAATATATGTAAGTCTTGTAAATCCTAAGTCGACTTTGGTGAAAGGACAAATAAATGCTACATACACTTGAGCTCAACACATTTATTTCTTTTCTTACTTTTACTTATATTTGATGTGTTTTGATGCATATTTAACAATGTCTTCCATTTTCATAACACTAAGTTGGTTGTTTCGATCTATTTTATCGATCGCGTCCTACCGACCAACAATTTTAAACATGACTTGACTTGATCATAACATTTCTGATTCGGTTATCAGGTGAACCAAAATCGGAGTGTTACATTAAGTACGTGTAACCTAATTCCAGCACAAAGGCACCCCATGCGACTTGCTCATGATCCAGGGTAGGGCTGCTAATTAAGTGAGTCAGCCCATGAGCATTTGGCATTCGCCTTGCTTGACTCGACTCAAAACTTGACATTTAAATGCACGAGCTCGAACTTGGCTCAAACTCCAATCGTACGAGTTGAGTTTGGGCAGGGCAGTGTTCGAAAATACATTTAAAAATGTGACAAGGGGGTTATAATTTTGCATTATAAAATGTGACAAGAGGGATATAAAAAATATGACAGGGGGATATAATTTTACATTACAATACACTTCTTTGCATTCTTCCCAGCCTCCAATTTCCAATCGTCTCTTTCATTCATGGCTTTCAAAAGGTGTTTCCATGCGTTATATGCTTATCTAGTTAATATCTATCTATACAAAAAATATCACATAATTTTATGAAAAAGAAAAAAATATTAATAGAGAATGCACACTTATATTAAAAATTTCTTCCATGTTTTCTGATAACATGATATCAAAAATACTTAAATGAAAAAAAGGAAAGCACTAAATCAGACCCCAAAAAATAGATATCCAACAAATATACACAAAATAGAAATCAAACATAGAAAATTATGTTTTTAAAAAATATGTCAAGAAATTTAAATTGGCTTAATTCAATTTAATTGTATAGCATTTTATTATATTTTATTTATTATTTTTGGGATTTATTTTATATTATTAACTCAAGTCGGCACCGAGTCAAATTTATTTACAAAACTACCCTTGCATGTATTTTCTCCCCAACCAAAATGCCTCTTCAACTTCTCTCCTAACCAACCTCTTCTTATAGCCGCGTCACACTGCCACCGCTGTTGTGACCAACGGCAACTATGATCTCCGACCATCATCCCCAACCCATCCTGTCCTCCTCCGCGTGGGCCGCTACCTGACTTCCTTTGTCTTCTGGTCGCAGCCGCCACTGTAGCCTACCAGAGCCTTCATCTCCTACCACCGTCCCTGACCTAGTGCGGTCCTCCTCCGCCTGGATCATGGCCTGACTTCCCCAACATTCTCGAAGTGTAACTCTTCCTCTTCCAGTCATCTTTGTCTTCTGGTTGCCACCGCTAATGTAAAACCCTGAAAAAAATAATTAGGTTATTTTCTTTAGGGTTTTGTAAATCTTAAAACGAACCATAAATAATATTTAATTAAATTAATTCTTAAAAATCAATATTATAAATTATCAATTATAACCTTTAGAGTACCAATACAAGGATTTTAAATAAGTTTTATTTATTAAATTTTTGGGATTGGGACCCATTCGCATTAATTCAATAGTCAATTTTTTTGACTTTTCGTTATCACAAAAATGATATAATTATGAGTAATTACATTCTTTTTTTATAAAATTTAATGTAGTGACTTCTTCAATTCCACATATATTCTTCTATATAAATGAGAATTCTGTTGATAGTAAATAAAATATCAACTTGATAGTTTGTGAGCACATTTGGCTCACAAAGGGATGGTTTTCGAAAAGTTTCATTCATATTAAGATCATGTGTCATAGTTGCAGGTGCCTCATCAAAATTCCATGTTCGTATAATTACTCAAAATGTTATATATTCCTATGTGGGAGTCTTGGTTGGCTTAAGCCCACATTCGACCACCATGTCCAAGCGCAACCGAGGTCAAAGAATTGGCTTAGTCCGACACTGGGGCAACACCCTTAAAAATTACTATGTGGGAGTCTTGGTCGGCCTGAGCTCACATTCGACCACCATGCGCCGAGCACAACCGGGGTTAAAGAACTAACTCAGTCCGACATAGGGTAGCACCTATGTCGAAAGGGGTGATAGGGTGACAGGGTGCAGTGGCACAAGACGGCTCATTATGCACTTATGATATCGAGAGGATGAATTAATGGCAAATATCGGTAACTATTGTTTGAGGGCCACGTAGCGTGTGTGCACATACATTAGATTGTAGCTGGATGGGCAGTCACCTTTCCAGCATATTAAGAGCTCAGCATAGGCTCAAAATCACTAAAAGTCGAATTAATGATGTTGTGGAATATATTAGTTTTTTTTGTAATTATATGACTTAGTATTTTTATCACTAATGTAGAATTGCCTCCGCAGGTATGAGCATGGAAGGATGGGTAGAGTCGGGATATCTAGAGGACTTTGTTATTAGACTATTCTTTTTTCTAGATTATTTGCATGGCAATGGGATTTTGGTTCGGTTCATGGGGCTTAAATTATTCTGAGCATTTATTATATTATATTTTATGTCATGGTTTTTAAAATCTTGATAATTAATAGAAAAATTAATTTATGAGACACTTAGTTTCTTATAGTAACACTTGGCTCGTGGCTCAGATCGGGTGGGTCGTTACAGTTGTTGTGGCCGACCGGAGCCTTCATCTCCAACCACCTTCCCCGACCCATCGCCGTCCTCCTCCACCCAAACAACAGCTTGAGTTCCCCGCTGTTCCCGAAGTGCAACTCTTCCTCCTTGCTGCCTTCTTCTTCTGGCTACAGCCCCTACCGCCACCGATGTGGCTGACCAGAGCCTTCATCTCTGACCACCTTCCCTGATCCATCACCATCCTCCTCCACCCGAACCGTGCCCTGAGTTCCACAGCATTCCCGAAGTGAAATCTTCCTCCCGGCCACCTTCTTGTTCTGGCTGCTGTCGCTGTTGCTGTGGCCAATCGGATCCTTCATCTCCGACCAAGCAATTTGGGTTTGCTTGGTACACTCACATTTACGGTACTTATGAACATGCTTTTCATATATCATTAGGTTATGGCGGGAGATAAGAACTAACTGCCTCTTGTGTGGGATTGGATGGTGAAGGGTATTTTTTAGACTTTTCTTGCCCCACTGATTCTCTTCTTCAAATGTATATTGGAGTAAATCAAATGGAAACTAGAAGATTCATATCATGAGTGGAAGTTAGGTAGGGAGGATCTGGTAGGAGATGATGGAATTCTAGTGCCCGCTTTGTTCTCTTGTAGATGGATTAGTTAAACCGCTGATCTTCAACGGTTAATTGAACTATGGTTAAGGAGTTTGCAGGAAATGTGATGGATTGATATTAGGTGCAAAGCTTTGTGTGCTGTTTATTTTTGCAGCAAACCATGCATTTCATGTGTAGTGGTTGGCCCATGGTTTTCAATTTCATACGATAAAAATACAGTAGATAGATTAGATTTTTGGTTACTGATAGAAGAGAGATGCTTAGGCTATCCATCTCACATTATTCCCCATAGAAGATATATAGAATGTACCCAAGCATTTCCTTTACCCTAAGATACTTCACTTGATCATCAAAATCTGACCTGTTTGATGCATTGAAGTTTTAACAAGCTCTACTAAGATTTGTTGGTGTATTCCACCTGTTTTAACATGGACATTAAAGGTGTGAAGATCACCTAAATGTCAACATGATCTTTATCAACTTACTATTCTCATCAGATATTAAGATTCTAGAATTGAGATTATTTTTTGTTTCAAAGTGAGATATTTATTAATTTTGTGTCTTTCATCGGCTTGCACTAGTAGACAAAGTGTCCTTTTGTCTTCCACCTGTTTAGTTTAATTGCTTGAAAATGAACGCTTAGGATGTTAGATTCATTTTCTTCACTGCAAGTTCTTTGATTTTTGTAATTACTAATTCAATTGGTAATGACTGCTGCATCTATTGTTAGGCATTAATTTAATATTTTTCTACTGTTTTTGATAAAGTATTTTTTTATAAAGATATTTTTCTACTGTTAATAGTAGGAAGTTGATTTTGTGAGGCATTTGAACATATGTCACAAGTGCCACAAGTAGATCAGAAGAACAATGAATCAACTCTAGAAAAAGAAAATCAACATGAAAATAGAGAAAAGAGAAAAAGAACGTCGAAAGCGTGGAAGAAATTTTCGAATGTGACTATTGACAACAAGGAATATAATCAATGTAAGCATTGTCAGAAGAAGTACTTAAAGTCTAAGAGTGGTTGTACAACACAATTGAATCGGCATTTGATAACATGCCCAAAGAAGAAAACAAAAGGTCAACAAGAACTTGCGATTGTTCCATAATTGCCTAATCAAGACGAGGATTTAGAATTTGCAAGTGTGACAACTTATAAGTATGATAAGGAAAGGGTGAGAAAAATTTTATGCATCTTGATCATAGTGGATGAAAGACCTTTCAGATCAATAGAGAGCAAGTTATTTAACATGTTGTGTAAGGCTCTTGATCCAAGACATTAGAAGATCTCTCTACACAGTATAAGGAATGATTGCATCAAATTGTATCACGAAGAAAAAAGGTTTTGAAGAATATGTTAAAAGAAATAGAGAGTGTTTGTTTTACATGTGATACTTGGACATCTGGCAAAACTAAGTCATATTTGAGTTTCATAGTGCATTATGTGGATGCAGATTGGAAGCTATACAAGAAGATTCTTAATTTTTGTCATTTCCCTCCTCCTCATGCTAGTTATGCAATAGTGAATTTGGTAAGTGAGCTAATGATAGATTGAGGGCTTGAAGATAAATTTTTCACCTTAGCATTGGTCAATGCATCTGCCAAGGATAGCACGGTAACACTTCTTAAAGATAGTTTTCCTTCTAACACGAAGTTTACCATTAGATGTAATATTTTTCATGTTAGGTGTTCAGCTCATATTCTTAATTTAATTGTTCAAGCTGGATTGGTGCATGTGAAAGGAGTTATTGAAAATGTTCGTAAGTCAATTAAATATATCAAGGGATCTACATCTAGAATGAAAGATTTTGAGTCTTCTTTAGCACATGTTGGCATATCAAGAAAAAGAGGGTTGAATTTGGATGTGCAAACTCATTGGAATTCTACTTACTTAATGTTAAGATTTGCAAAAGAGCTAAAACATACTTTTAATCATCTAAAAGGTAAAACCTAATTAATGTTAAGATCTGCAAAAGAGGTAAAACTTGCTTTTAACCATCTAAAAGGTATAGATGAAAATTTTAAATGGTGCCCATCTGATATGGATTGGAATAAGTATGATGAGATTGAAGACTTACTTGAAGTATTTTATCACGCAACTAATGTTTTCTCCATGAGTAAGTATCCAACGGCAAATCTATTCTTTGTCATACTTCAAAAAGTGAAAGAGAAGTTAGATTACCTTTATGTTCATAGGCAAGGACATATTTATCAAATGGTTGATAGCATGAAAGATAAATATGACAAGTATTGGGCAAAAAATAGTTTAGTTCTACCATTGCATGTGTGCTAGATCCAAGATATAAATTGGGAAGGATTAAATTTGTTTTCCACAAAATTTATCATTTTGAGTCAATTTTCCAAGCTGAAATTAAAAGGGTTGAGGATGCTTTAAAAGAGGTATAAAAATTTTATGAGAACAAATTGAGAAATAGCTTGCATCATGATTACTTTCCTGAAAATGAAAGTGGTGATAAAATGCTCACATATGAGGAAGAATTTGAAAGATTTATAGAATATCCTGAGAAGCTCCATGTTAATAAATCGGAGTTAGATGCATATCTTGAAGAACAAAGAATTAAAGTTAATCATGGAGCGCATTTTGATGATTTGGATTATTGGAAAACCATTTCATTGAAATATAAAAGCTTAGATGCATATTCTTCAGTAGTGTCAGAATATACTTTTAGTACGGGTAGGAGAGTTATTAGTGATTATCATAGCAGCTTGAAACCAAACACAATTGAAGCTTTAATTTGTGCTCAAGATTGGCTATGCCCACGGTATTGTGAAGAGAGCGAAGAAAAATGAAGATGATGAGGACTCAGGTAATGATTTACATTGTACATGTTACTCCTAAGTGCTTATTATTTAATAGTGAATATTGTCTTTTCTTATTTGTCTTGTCATGATTGCGTTTTTAGATTATTTCTATATTTTGATATTGTAATACTATTTATGTAATAAGTTGAAGTACGACTATATCCTAATTTTATATTCAATTTTCAAATCCAAAGTGAAATAGAGTTCTTTAATATCTACTTTCTAGTAGTTTGTTTTGCATCACATATTCAAAAAGGTATATTTAAAATTTTAATATCTACTTCTGTTAGTTGTTAACTTGTCATGGCTTTAGTAGTTATTAAAATACACCCATGAACTTTATTCATTGGGGATGATATTAGAATACTTTTATTCCTTTTACAAAATTTCTTTATTTTTATTTAATTTAACATCTCACAATGAATCATATCTATTAATTTTTTTCCAGGATGAAGGCTGCATAAGAGTTGTCTAAATATAGATGAAGGCTATAAAATATAGAATTTTGATAATTTTTTCAATTTTGAGTTTACAATTTTAAGTATTTTATTTTTTTGGAAACATACACTATTGAGGTGTTTTAAGTATTTCGTAAAAAAATTGAAACATGGTTGAAACTTTACAAGACCTTTTATTATTGAGATAGTTTATATAAATATGTTGATAGACTATTTTTGTTAATTTTAATTTCTATAATTGGATGTTTTTCTCCTAAATGAGTTACTTTCGATCTTATGATCAAGCTGGTTTCGAACTTCTAAACGAGCTGGTTTCGAGCTTTCAAATGAGCTAGTTTTGATCTCCAAAACAAGCTAGTTTCGAGCTCCCAAATGTGCTGGTTTCAAGTTCCTCAAAATTAAACAGTTTAAGTGTATTGGAGCTTGAGTCAAGCTCGAATAGCATAAAAAATGTTCGAGTTGATTTTGAGCATATATATTCAAAACTCGTTTGATATCGAGTCAAGCTCGAACAAACTTCAAGCTAATCGAGTCGAGTTCGAGCACAAGTTGAGCTTGGCTCACTCGCTCATTTAGCAACCTTAAGCTTGGCTTGGTTCAACCATACCATGCACGTCATCAGCCCACGCTTTCTATAGTCCAGTTTCGTCGAGGCCAATGCCTAGTGCCCTTGCGTTGGAGTTATTTACCGGCTTATAAATACCCCCTCCATTCTCCCATTTTTTCCCCTTTCCTCTTGTTGCTCTGACCTTCCCTTTACTCCCACCCATCCATCTCCCTTCCTTGACTTCTCCTTTCCCTCCTAAGCCTATCCATGTTTAGCCTAGGGCCAAGGGTTGCAGGTTTTGGGTTAGGAGGCCCCAAGAGACCTCCCCTTGGTGCATTGGAGGTAAGCTTCTTCCCTCCTTGGCTCTTCTTGCGTGTTCTTCCTTATTGTTACTTAGTTTTCTGCTACATGAGCATTTTTCTAGTATTTTTCACTTGTATTCATTTGTGTTAGGAGAATTTATGTGGTATTTTCATAATTTTTTCATGCTTAAATAAATAGTTATATATTTTTCAGCATGACATGGTCACCTGTTTGTATTAGGAGATCTGCAATAATTCTTGCTCTACATTGTATTTTTGCTTGCTACTACTTGCATCTTGATCATAAAAGTAGATTTAAAATGTTGGTCAAGCATGTTTCATCTATTTCGGCATGTACTAGCATGTATGTGAGTCAAAATAAGAAAAAGTGGCATCTTCACTACCTACAGCCTATTCGCCAATTTCCCCAATTTTGTCCCTCGTGTAGGAATCCTTTGCATGCCATGTTTTTCTTGATTGTTTTGTAAGGTGTTGGTTATATCTCACTAAAATACCAACCTAATTTGATCTCAGTAAAGTCCTAAACAAAACCAATAACTATTGTATGTGTATGCTGTGATTTTGGTACTTAGCTATGTTCTGAGTTTGTACTCCTAGTTGAGCCCATAAAAAGATTTTATAAAATAAGTAAAAATTTATGAGGAATGACTAATTGTCTATTGTCATCATGTAAATTTTTGGCTTAGGTAAAATTCATTTATGTGGTTAGCTAACTCAAATTTTGGGAGTGCACAGGAATGAAGGGCGCAACCCTAACTCCCTAGCTCTTGTTACAAAATTCATTGAGCCTAGTGTGAGTGATGATATTTTATGAAATGTCACCCAAACATTAGGTTGTGTCCCAACAACACCTCTTTAAAATTTCAGGGCCATTGGTTGGGTGGATAGTTCGGTAGAAATTTCCCATGTCACTTAGGTCCTACCAGCTATAGAAATGTCTTGGCCAATGCCTACTATTCCTGAGCACTGTCAGGCCCAATTACATGGGCTTTGGACCTGATCTTATACTAAACTAAAGGCCATGGTGTTGGCTAATGCTACCCTTTTACCCAGGCTAATTTAGAGGCTTGAACCCGATGAACGAGACTTAAGAAAAATTGTTTGCAGCTGAGCAACACTGTTCCTAGCACCTTACTCCAACCTTAGAGGGCCTTATTTACCATCCCATGGGTTAGCACTTGGTAATCTGTATATGAAACCCTTAGAGTATTAGGGCCTATTGGGCCAAACTTATTCCTTTTGGACACCGTTTGTCTTGTCCAAAAAATCTTGTCAAGTCCATTCAATAAAACCTTCTAAATGATACTTTTCACTAGCGGCACTTACAACATAAAATAATAATTAAGGTTACTTAATGAGGTTTAACACTTCACTAAGCCAGATAACTAATTTTATTAGTTTTTTGAGTCGTGCATGTATGGAAGCATTGCTTCATTTTGCGTGTTGATGCAATCTGATGGTGATTTAGGTTTCAATGCTAGGATACGTGGAGTGAGCTTGCTTATTTAGGACGAGGAGCTTAACTTATCTAGGTTCGTAGGACTCTTTTGTTTTATCTTTGATTGGCTCTATGAGTGAGATTTTGATTGAGTTTTAGATATAGGATGACATCAATGGCATTTTATCAGATTAGTCTGATGATGGGCCATTTAGCCAACTTTTAATATAGTTTAATAAAACTACAAAGATGAGATCCCTTGTTGAGTTTTGAATTGAAGATCCAAAAAACTTATGTGCCCCTACCTAAGCCTACTACATAAGAATACAAGTTTTACAATTTTTATGAATATGAGAGTGTGGTACGAAGATGTGAATTGTACTAGTACTCATTTACACCTTAAAGTAGTGCAATATAAGTAAAATACTACAAATGCATCGTGCTTCTAGTATTTGTTGCACTAACCTAATTGTTTCAAGCCACTTGAGTACTGTAGTGGGCGATAAATGGAGGATGTAAGGGCATAAGTGTATCTGTATGAAAGTATGAAGCTGTTGAGTCTCTTCAGCACTTTTATGATGTTTGACTGTGTCGGCCAATGTCTACTACCTTGTGTTAGTATTGTAGAAGTTTATTAAATTCTAGTGGGTGTTAAGATACCTATTTGCCAGTATTATTTTATCGGTAGTTATTTTTTGGACATGTTGTCAAACTTGTTTGATTACTAACAGAATTCTTATATCTATATAGTTGAGTACCCATGTCAGTGGTCGGTGTAGGTGGACAAATCAAGAGGCTCATGGTAGGGAGTATTATGTAATCTTGTGTATTGTATGACTGATGTATTTCTTGAGGATATGGAACTTATGTATTGGGAACTCTCGATTATGTGATGTATGTATTGTGGGCGGGTGCCGTAATGCCAATGGTGGTGTGTTGGTTATGCCATGTGTGATTTGTATGTTTTTATTATTGTTAACATCGTGTAGGGTTTTTACTTTAGGGCAAAAGCTAATAATTGTTTGAATGGTGCACAAGCCTCGATGTCTTGGAACATGACGGGAAGTAATTAAGGTACGTGGAACATATGTAATTGCAATTGTGTGTGTGACAGAGAATCGTAGGTTAGAAGAGCTTACAGTTCATACCGCTTGAAGAGTCCACGTGAAGACTAAGTGTTAAGGTATGATGCCATAGCACACGATGATGCCCTGATGCCCTATGTATTTAATTTCTATTTGTAGGGTATATGGAACAGGTAATCACAACCTAGTGTTTACTTTACCGCAAAAACAACAACATCATAAAAATAAGTCACCTAACTTAAGGTTGGAACTAAGTATAAGAACCGGATTATTCATCTGCATTATGAAAAACTCAACCTCTTAGCTGCATTAGGGGTATTGCCTTTGTATAGTTTGGAATGATCATTGCATCTTTAAAGTCATCCTCTTAATTGCATAGGAGGTACTGGCTCTCTTGTAGTTCAAAGTGCTCATATTAGGAACCTTAAATATAAGAGTCTTCTTATGGTATTATGATCAACATGCATTATATATGTAAGTCATGTATGATTTTTGTCTTAAGTCACTTTGAGGGTAAATATTTGCTTCCATAAAGTTTAAATGTCAGTAGTTCAACGAATAGTTTTCCAAATTGTAACATGAAGATTAGGTTTGGGTTCGGGCTGAATTGGGTGTTATGTAAGGGCCGTCACCTACGTATATGTAAGAAAACATGTTAGTAATCAATTGATCATAAAGCTCAATATATTTAAACAAACTAGCAAGCAAATCCGCTCACCTTTGGGACAAGAAGTTTGGAGGGAACTTTGATGAAGGGGATTTTGTCAAAGCTTCAAGAAAAATTCAACATGAAGAACTTCTTAATTACATTAGAGACAAAAAGTTCTTTTAATTGAAAACTTTTTAATAATGATTCAATTGAAATTGCAATCTCTTACAAAATTTCTTTTGTGAATAAAGTTGCGAGCTTTAGTATTCAATTTGCCCAGAGGAACCTACAACATTCGCCAGAAGTTTTCACATTGAGAATTGGGTTCCTTGGGGAAGTTCAATCACTACTAGAAAAAACATCAGCACTTTGCTATTGTTAAAGTTGTGTCATGACCCTCTTAATACATTTGTGCCAACGTTCTTGATGGTAAAATTGTTGGAGATATAGGCAACGGACCAAAATATGGATAAATATATAAAATAATGTCAAATAACAATAAAGAATAATAATAGAATACAAAGGCACCAAAAATTAACGCGATTGGCAAATACCCGCACAATTCGTCGAGATGAGTAATTTCTACCTAAAAGAGATTAAAACAAATACAAACTTTCTCCCCTTCTCCCTTTAACTCTCACCGTTGAATTAACGAGCCTAATTTAATAGTTATTTGAATCGCTAGAAGCAAAACGAAAACCTTTTTCACTCACCAAGTAACTACCAGAGAAATCCTGTCTTGTCTTTTCCTAATAAAAAATTAGGTTATATTTTGAAAAGAGACGACAAAGCTCTTTAAATATCTGAAAAAACTAATAAAGGTTGAATTCGGGCAAAATCCGGCGCCAGAGCATGCGCCCCGGTGCCCAACTTCCTCTTCCCGATCAACAAAATTTGACATTGAAAATGTTGCTGCTATATATGTGCGACTTTGATCCAAAATTGTCAGATGCAAAAAAATTGCGCCAAAACTACCACCACAAAGGTTGGTAAAAAGAAGATGAAAACATATGCAAAATTCGCGTCAAAACTACCAACGTATCAGACGCTAAGCATTTACAAAATAAATTTTAAATGGGACATGAATCCAACACAAACTTGACACTAAATTATCAAATATTTTTAAAAATATATTATAACAATATTTAATATTCCTGATGGGCTTGAACCACTATCTCAATTAAAATAAATCAATTGTGCTTTCGTCATACAATCTTTAAAATATTCTCTTTTTTTATTAAACCTATATAATATTACCTTTCATTACGATCCTCACAAGATCGTGTGATTAACCATCTCTATGGGCGTAAGTCAATTGATAGCACTCCAAGCGTCCAATTACCGCTAAAGCTACTCTAAGATTAAGATAATGTAACTTTGTAAATGGTTGATCTGGGTTGTTTGCAAGTCTATTTGTCATTACTTATATGATAAATTTTGGTAATGAAAAATTTACAATTAAAGGGTAGCATGATATAAAGCGTTCACGATTTAGGTAGGGCATATTGATAATTCAAATTCCGAAAGTGGTAGACAATCATATATGGTGGCCGCCAACTAACAACCAATTAGTGTCGATGACAAGATCTAGTTGTGACCGGCAACAAGGCCTTATAGCTAGCAACAGTTACCAATTCCAAACGTGCCCATTGATTGGAAAATCTTACTTTTCATGATGCTTTAAAAACAAAATAAAAGAAAAACAAGAAAAAAATCTTACCACCGTAACTGCCACCATTAGTGTCCAAATCTCGTCACCCGTGAATATTATCGGCATGGGGAAGGGTTCAAGAAGAGGGATAATTTGAAAAATTACCAAACTTGTGAATTTTAAGCATGGCATTTTTAAATGGTGAACAATACCACCCTTTAATATTAAGTTTTTCTTTAATGAGACCATTGGCATGATGAAATGAATCATTTTGGAATCCAGACCTACCAGAGATCAATATACAAACGACAGCTACAGGCTCTAAGCAACCAACGCTACAAGCTGCAGCCTCTTTACAATCTTAAACCAGGCGCTGTTGCGCTGATCTCCCAACGAAACCATAACTGTTTCAGCAACACCTATGGTTTAAGAGGCATTATATTGACCCTGTCTTTCTTCTGAATTTTGAACAATTGCTGAAAATAGCAGTTGATTAATATTTTCCGAGTCAGATTTATGGTCTTCCGCTTCTGTCATTAACAAAATAACGTCAGCACACTCAAGAAATGAAACATAGATAATGAAACGCAAAAGATAACTACCACCTTTATTTGACTTCAGCTGATTGGCCCATTCTTCACTCACCTGCATAAGTAGCATCGATAAACCAGCATCACTTGAAAAAATAATCCCGGCTGGATGCATATTGAAAGATCATCAATAGAAGGGGATAAAAAGGATAGGAACTTTAGTTAAAACCAGTTAACCAACCCATATTAGGTACAAACTAGTGAACCAAATAATTAGGTAATTTCTTAAACTGGATAACACATCAAGTGATTTTAGAATCTAGTAAACTGCATGGAACTTTAATATGTAATACAAAAGTCGTTAGTTAGTAGATACCTTGTACTCTAAACAATGCAGTCTGAACGAAATATCAATCATATATCAATACTTTTACTATGTGCATGATGCTAAAAACTCATGTAGCAACAGAGCACCGATTGTCCAATACCAGGAAGGCTTAGCCTGGTTTGTGTGCCCATTTGGCTTAGGAGTTGATGTTGGTTGCATGCTGGCAAAGAGTGCAAGCTCAAGGCACAATTTGGAAAATGCAACCACTTAAACCAATTTAGGTTAAATTATTTTCTCAACACCTTAGAAGATAACATCAAAGACATAGAAGCCAGGAGGTTATCCAACAAGAAGGATAACAAGATAGAGCCAAAACCAAATGTAAAGCAGAAAATTAATAAAAGGAAATAAATGTAACTGATATAGTGAAGTTACCTGCATAAAGCTCGTGAAAGATGCATTATCGGAGCTGTCAGGGACAGGAAATGAGCATGACACTTGCAGGCTCTGCAATAAGCTCCTGTTCCTCACAAGGACAGTCTTGGCCTTGTCAATCATGTCCTGTATAACGGAATCCCCTTCAGCTGATAGCTCAAAATGTTACAATGGAAAGGAAATTGCCTTTTCATTGGAGAAGGTTCAGAATGCAGTAAAGATCTGAGCAAGTAACTGGCTAGAATTGATATCAGACAGATATACAGCATTAAAAATTGTAAAAAGAATATTTGTTTTGAACATAATATTGAAAAAATTGATAAAGAGAAAAAGGAATTTATGTTCGTAGAGTACCGTCAAAAGTTATCTGCTAAGTTTACCTTTACAGGAATTAGCACTAGCACTTTGGAAGCAGTGTTCTGCTCTTTCATTTATTTTTGCAGAAAGGCATTCTCAATCAAGTATTTGACACTAAGTAGAATCTTCAATTGTAAAACTACAAACTCATTTTAAATTTTAGGGCATCAAATAACTGAAGACCATGCAACAGTTTTGATTCCTCGTTTAATAAATATCAGAAAATACTTAAAAGGGGACCGTCATAAAGAAACATCAAAACCATATTTGCCCCAACAAAATTGTTTTAATAAAAAGAGCAAAATAAGATAACTTTAACTATTCTCTTCTCATTCCTTAAGCAAATTTTCGTCCAAAATACAGCTATTTGTTTCACAAAATGTAACATAAAATTTACTTTGGAAGGAAAACACAAAGCACAGTAAGCAAGAACAACGAAATTTGCCTAACCTAGATTAAGCCACACAAGCCCACGTCAGTAGACACCTTCAATTGAAGGATCATAACAAAGCCAGATCTATGAAGCCAAATCATTTTAATTTTGATATACCTGTTTGGCTGCAAGTAGCTCACAGCTCTGCTCTTTTAGCAATAGAAGATCAGCTTGAATCCTCTTGATTCGAGAAACAAGTTTCATAGGATTTACCTGTTGATCATTACGTTCAACCCATCTTTTGGTTAAACAAATAGCCATTTTCTGTTAAAATTCACAACCTAATACGAAGCTTCAAACTCCAAAGAATAAAATATACCTAATAGATTGGTGCATGAATGTATACATTCCCAATTATATGAACACAGGATACCAATACTGTAAAAGCCAACATCAATAGCTTCATAAAAATACAAAACATACATACATTTTCAGGGTAATTCTGTCGGAACTCCTTGTCAAGACTGTGCTCGACAATGTTGAGGTCGTGATTGGCTTTTCGGAGTAGCTTGACTAGTTCATTCACCGAAGAATCCGCCATGGCGAAGGCCTCGTGTAGATCACCACCCGTGGTCTGCCAAGTTCACTATCGCAGAGCCCGTAAAATCAAAAAGGGATTTAGGGTTTAATGCTGTCTGAATTTAGTGTTCGTACCACACGACCAGAAAATATTTCCTGATCGTAGTCGATCTCTCAAATTTTTTGGTTTAGAAAACAAAGAATCCACTCGAAGAAAGAAAAACTACCCGTCTCTTCACTTTTGTCTGCAGCAGCTCCGGTAGCATTATTGTTGGAGTTAAAAACAAAAGGAAAAAACAAGAGAGGGAGGAATAGATGAAGGGACGCTTGACGCCGCTTCAGTGGGAAGAGGTGCTTTTTTCTCTCCTCTCATTTTTTAGATTATATTTTATTTTAAGGGCTCCTTTGCACACCCCTTCGGTATTTTTTTATAAAATCTAATTCCCTCTCCTTTTAAAAATAAAAAACCATTCCTGAAGAATTTGGTTGAAATACTACGACTATTCTCTTTCAAAGGGCAAGACAATTTCTCTGAGAAAAACAACAAAAAAAGTACGTGAGGCCTCTAAAACCAATGTCACTGTTGATACTCAATTGAAAACAAAAAGATGTTATGTTTGAGGAAAGTTTGAACACTTTGCAAGAGTTTGTCATTATAAAAAAAACATAATTAATGGACCAAACAATCATGGTGGCAAGGATACTCCAAATCCACAAGCAAATGTACTCATTGGGTTTGGATCTGCCAGAGGCCAAGGGTATGAACTAACATTGAAACAAATTTGGTATATCAATCTACAGTGGTGGATTGATACAAGTGCAAATGTTCTTGTTTGTTCTAACTTTTTGTTTGTGTTTTGATTATCAGGAAATAAATGAAAAGTTTGTAACTATGGGCAATGCCACCGTTGCACTAGTGCTTGGAGTGGGACTTGTTTCTCTTCGATTCACGTTGGGAAATGCTAATTCCCAAGGAATTACATTATGTGCAAGATGTATGGAAAAATTTAGTTAATGGTGAGGCTGTTAATTGAGCTCGGTGAATATTTGGCGTTTGGTTTAACTCTGACTCGATTCGAAACACGGCATTAAAATATTTAAGTTCAAATTCGAATCTTATGAATCGAGTATGAATAAAGTAGTATTCAACTCGACTCAACTTATTTATCACTCGAATTTAACTTAATAATATAATATAATAATATACATAATATCACTTACCTATTCAAAACATATTTAAAATTGTAAATAAATCTTATTATTGACTATTAATATAAATTCTAAAAAATAATTTACTATATTAAAAGAACAAAAACCAATTTTAATTAACATAAGTCTGCTACTTGCAGAAAATCTCTGTATCATGGTTTCATTAACTGAAATCATAAGGTTAACAAAGTATACATATTATGGCATATATAATAGGCGGACTACCAAAAATATGGATAAGATAGACAAAAGATTTATAGTTTATTACTAAAATAAAAATACATATAAATTTTTTTAAAAAAGATTCTATCTCAAGAATGTCCAAAAGATTTAAGAGGAACAAAATTTTCAAATTGTATGGAAAGGAATTAAGCTTTTTAAAAATTGCACGAAAAAGAATTAAGCTTTTAAACTATTATTTATCGCGTTAGGATGCATGTTTGTACATATTTATTCAAAAAAATATTTATCTTTATCCGGTTATATGAATAATATTTACTCAATTATGTGACAATACTCGAGCCACTTACATAGATGACTTCCTGCATGTTACAAGAGAATTAGTCATACGGTTTCAAAACTGCCGGAGAAAGAATTGCCAGAGGAAGAAGTAGACATTGTTCTACAACCGTTGGAGGAAATCTCTTACTCAGGAGTTATCCCAATTCTATAAAAGGCGGGTGTTATTGCTGAAGCAAGGGGGCTCGTACGTTGAAAAGAAGAGAAATAGAAGAAAGAACAGGGGAAGAGCCCCTCGCCAGAGATTTATCTCCGGCGACCCCTGGCCAACCACACCGCCATCTTTTCTGTGAAGCATTGCCAAGGAGAAACATTTCCATAGTGCCGGAGGAGACCCATCTCCATTTATTGCCAAACCTTGAAGATGAAACCTACGTCGCTGCTGTTGCACATGCCGGAATAAAGACTCTGCTGTGAAGTTGTCGCCATTGCCGTGAGAAGAGGAGAAGACCGGTGAAGCAAGGTCTCCAACGCCAATGTCCGTCCAAGACCTCTCTCCATTCCCAGTGTTCCCTCACTTCCCTCAAAGCCAAGCCGCCAGCCAAAGCTGTGCCCAAACCCGCCGGCAATGAAGAAGAAGATAGCATCTCTGTTTTGCAGGTTCAGCGTCCAATTTTTGGACAACATTGGCCGTATTGGACCAGTCCGAGACCACGGGCGTGAAGCTTGAAGTGCCCCCTACACAACGCCTCAAGGACTTGCCGCCGGAGACTCCTGTCATCGCTGGGAAATCGCCACGAAGCACCCCACCAGAGAAGGGAGGGAGAAGGCGGAAAACAAAGCAACGGAGAGCAGATTTCGCTGGTTTTTTCGACCAGTGACGGCCGTTCCCAGCGCCACCGTGGAGTGAAATGTGAAGACGGAGGAGTGGTCTCGAAACCCAAAGTGAGCTTCGCCGGTGTTCGCCATTGCAGTCGCCGGAGAAAAGCCAGGAAGAGACCCATCCGACCAGAGGAAAAGATAGAAAACAGAGCAGAAACAGTCGCGGAGAGATGATTTCGCGGCGGTTTTCCGACCACCTCCGGTAGTTACCGGCCCCAAAGTGGTGACCAAAGTGAAAAAGGAGAAGTATTTTACAAACCCAAAGTGAGCTTTGCCGGTGTTCGCCATTGCAGTCGCCGGAGAAAAGCCAGGAAGAGACCCATCCGACCAGAGGAAAAAGCAGAAAACAGAGCGGAAACATTCGCGGAGAGCTGATTTCGCGGCGGTTTTTCGATCGGCGCCGGTCGTTCCCAGACCTTCCGTTGCGATCAAGTGAAGGTGGAGAAGTGATCTACAAGCCCAAGCCGAGAGCCGCCGGAGTTCGTCGCTGAGGTCGCCGGAAAAAAATTGAGAAGTGACCGATCGGAGCAGCGTAGCACAAAAGTGCAGAAAAGTGTCTAGCTTTCCGGCATCCGACCGACCGACCGGAGCCGCCGCTGACTGTCGGACCACCGCCAAGACCTTCACCATTCTGAGATCTACAGTTCTGGGCAATCTCCGCCACCTTCAGTCACCGGAAAAGACGCCGCCGGAGTCCCAAAAGCGCCGCCGCGTCACCCTGTAAGCGGGTCTGTCGTGCCCGTTTACCTCTGACCGAGTCCGCTTTCCTGCCAGGTCCGTGATCAGATCCATCTGCCCCACGAATTGCTAGACTCGCGAACAGACCCGGACCCGTGATCGTGTCCGAGACCCGCCCTGTGACCCGGATTCGAGTTGGTCCACCGTGCACCACAAGCAGACTGGTGTACGCATAAAGGAAAGACAGCCTGCGCACGCCATCCGGTCCGGTCCAGTATTTATTTGGTTTAAACCAACCCGGAACGGCCCGGTTCAGTGTATTATTGTTCCGAAATAATTTGAAGGCATTATAGATCTTGGATTGAGCCGAAACTTACTACCCCACCGTTTTTAGACGCTCTGGACACATTGGTGGGGTCATTTTAAGGATTTAGAGAGCAGAAGGGGATAAATATTGGCATTGGAGTCAAAGAAGCAAGTGGCAAAAATTCACTATTTTGTGTAACTTGTAAAAATCAAAGGAGAAATAGTGGATTGTGAGTACTAATCTCACCGTGGACTGACTTAGGGATTCAAGTTGAACCCTAAGGAACCACGTAAAAAATTTCTTGCGTGTCATTTCATGTGTTTGTAATATTTTCTATTTCCATCGCACTATCTCTTTGCGCGGCAAGGGCGCCTCGGTCCCACCGAACCTTTAAACCCCGAATCACACACAGAACCGATTCGAGGGGCGGACGATCCCGCGCCCGAACATATTTTTGGCGACTCCACTGGGGACCAGCTAGAAGGTAGCAGTGTCGTTTGAAGATTTGTGCGAGTAAGGAGGAATGGCACCAGAGACAAGGAATGCGGCACGACAAAGAAGTGGTAATGAGGATAATTCATCCACATCAACTGAAGGTGGCCAACAATTTGAATTAAACATGGAAGCAAGTCAGCACATAGCGGGAAATGTGCGCGAAAGAATACAACAGCTCGAAGCAGTGTTGAATGAAGGAAATGAAGGAGGAATTACTCCAAGAAGAAGCATGTTGAGACGAGAAGATCAAAGTCCAAGAAGCAATGAAGAGGTAAACCAACCATTAGAAGCCGAACAAGTGCTTTTGACAGCAACAAATCAGCTAAGTGGAGGACAAGTACTAAATCAAGCAATTGAAGAAAGATTCCGCCAAAGTGAAGAGCGGATGCAACGAATTGAGGATATGATACAACAAGTGCTCGCCCAGATGCAACGGGCTAGTGCTGCAAACGGGAGCTCGTCAAGAAGAGAAGACGACCATCCCACGCAATGTCCAACAATGGACCAACCCCTGGAGGCTAGACAGATGTCTTCAACCTCTGAAAATCCAATTGTATCTACCTCACTCCCAGCTACCTGGCACAACATTGAGGGATCAAGCTAACATCCCTCACGAAATCAACAATTTGTTTCTCATTTCAAGTACTGAGTCCACCCACCAAACATCTACAACTTCAACTTCGTTGCCCGAACAGATTTGGATGCAACACTATCCCACTATGCAACCGAGTCAGACTGAACATAGTTTACTCCCTCACTCAACATGGTTTCCACAACCACCGTATTACCAACCGCCATACCCATACCAGTGGTATAACCCTGCATGCTCCCAACAACTATCTTCTATGGTGTTTCCACCATCAATCACCACCACGGTGCCCATCCCAACAGTACCGTCAGTAATGCCAATAAATCAAATGTCAGTTCCTATTACAGATTTACCAGCAAGTCAGCCACAAGCCCAATTGCCAACCATGTCAGTAGCACCAATGTCAGACCTTTGTTATGAAGAGTTGAAAGCAGAAATGGATGCACAAGCCGCACTTATCACTGCATTGATTGGAAAGAAAGATAAAGAATCAACTGAAGCGACAAAGCGTCTTCAACCTTTAGCTGATGAAGTCTACACAGAGGTTTTTCCTGAGAAGTACAAGTGCCCAACCTTCACGAAGTTTGATGGAGATGGCAACCCTGAAGATCACATCACAATCTTCGAGATTGAGTGCGGAACAATCTCGACAAATGAAAAGTTAAAGTTACAACAATTCCCAGCTTCTCTCAATGGTAATGCACTTAGATGGTTCAACAATCGCCCACCCAGATCAATCAAATCATGGGAGGAACTCATCGAGCAATTCACAACACATTTTCAGTCAATTGATATCCCAATAAAGATTGAGCATTTAAGGCAATGTCAGAGAAAACCAGGTGAAGAATTTGCTACATATGTAAAAAGATTCAGAAGCCTTTCATCCCAAATGAAAGAGACTCCAGAGATCAAGGAGCTTGTAAAGATTTGCGCGATGAATGCTGGATCAGCAGCTTGGTTCCTGAGTGCTGCACAATGCAATACATTTGAAGAACTCTTTGAAAGGGTGCTAATATATGAGGAACTCAACAGAATTTCAGCTTCAACAAAGAATAAAGGAGCATCAAGCAATGCAGTCACCGAGCTTGGTCACATGGATCATGAGTGGCAAGTGAAGACTAAGAATGGAAGTGAAAATCCAAGATATACACCTCGAGAGTCTCGACAACAGCGTGAATGGAGGAATATTAAAGATTACACCTTCAACACTGGAGATACTGAGAGATGGTTTGACGTGTTGAAGAGCAAAGGAAAGATCACACCATGGACTCCAAAAATTTTGCCAAAGCCAGAAGATGAAAAGAACGAAAATTTTTGTCGATTTCACCAGAGGTTAGGTCATTCTACGGTGAAATGTCGAGACATGATGGAGAAGATCCAAGAGTTACTTGACAAAGGTGATATAAAGTACAAAACTTCAACCGCCAATGTGATGACAGTGAGCCACTCATCTTCACTAATGAAGTCTCAAAAGAGAATGGAAAAGCTAGATGAAGGAAGGAAAAATGAGAAAATGTATGCCCCGATGGTTAAGGTCAACGACATGGAAATGCCACCTGTTTCCACTAAAGAAGTGAAGAAAGGGTTCTCTACATCTCCAATGATGCATGAGTTTGAAGTTCAAACTGATCAAAAAGGAAAGGAGACTTGATAAAGAAAAGATAGAAGATCAGCTTGTTGTTCAAACAACTTCGACTCAAGAAGAAGTTAAATTGAAGGATTCAATGCAATATGGAAAGACAAAACTTCGCCTGATTTGCAGTTACGGTGGAAAGATAGCGATCCAAGGAAGGAAGAGACATTACATTGGAGGAAACACACGACTTGTTTTAGTGGATCGTGATTGTTCTTATTCAAGTCTTGTTACTCGAATCAAGAGTACATTTTCTACTAGCAGCCCTTTCATGATCAAGTGTCAGCTACCAGGTGAAAGCTTGAAGTACCCTATCACAATTGCTAGCAATGAAGACTTGACAAATATAATTGAAGAGCAAGAGGAGTTCAACACAAGCACAAGATCAACTTCTCGCCTTCATTTCTTTGTATTACCGAAGAAATCAAGATCACCATCCAACTCAACATTGGACAAGAAGTTGGGGGCGTCAATCAAAATTATTACTCCTAAAAGGTTTAAAAGAGAAGCCAACAGCTCAACAAATAGTACGATGCATCACAAAAGAACAAGGTCTCCCCCATATCATAGAAGGAAAAGAAGACATCATGAGATCTTCTTGCCAAAGAAGCTAGATGCTAAGAAAGAGAAGTCACAGCTGAGAGTAGAAACGAAATTGTCATTCCCTCATTGCTACTCAAATCTAAAAAGTAAAAGGAAAGAAATATGGATTTGGAGACCACGGTTGTCGAGCAAAGAAGTCACTCTCCTAAATCAAAATAATGGGCAGTTATCACACAGTGACCCAGAAGGGGTCATCCTAGCTTGAGAGCAAAATATTATTTTTCGCAAAAAAAAAGAAAATGAAAAAGGAAAAAAAAAAGAAAAAAGAAAAAAGCAAACTCTATTTTTTGCCGATTCTTCTTTCCAAGTTTGCGAAAAATCGGCAAGGGGGCTAATGTTTGCACATATTTATCCAAAAACGTATTTATCTTTATCTGGTTATATGAATAATATTTACTCAATTATGTGACAATACTCAAGCCATTACGTAGATGACTTCCTGCATGTTACAAGAGAATTAGTCATACGGTCATTCAAAACTGCCGGAGAAAGAATTTGCCAGAGGAAGAATCGTAGACAGTTTATGATCTACACGCCCGTTGGAGGAAATCTCGAAACTCAAGAAGCGTATCCCAACTCTATAAAAGACAAAGCCGGGTGTTATTGCTGAAGCAAAGGGGGCTCGTACGTTGAAAAGAAGAGAAATAGAAGAAAGAACAGGGGAAGAGCCCCTCGCCAGAGATTTATCTCCGGCGACCCCTGGCCAACCACACCGCCATCTTTTCTGTGAAGCATTGCCAAGGAGAAACATTTCCATAGTGCCGGAGGAGACCCATCTCCATTTATTGCCAAACCTTGAAGATGAAACCTACGTTGCTGCTGTTGCACATGCCGGAATAAAGACTCTGCTGTGAAGTTGTCGCCATTGCCGTGAGAAGAGGAGAAGACCGGTGAAGCAAGGTCTCCAACGCCAATGTCCGTCCAAGACCTCTCTCCATTCCCAGTGTTCCCTCACTTCCCTCAAAGCCAAGCCGCCAGCCAAAGCTGTGCCCAAACCCGCCGGCAATGAAGAAGAAGATAGCATCTCTGTTTTGCAGGTTCAGCGTCCAATTTTTTGGACAACATTGGCCGTATTGGACCAGTCCGAGACCACGGGCGTGAAGCTTGAAGTGCCCCCTACACAACGCCTCAAGGACTTGCCGCCGGAGACTCCTGTCATCGCTGGGAAATCGCCACGAAGCACCCCACCAGAGAAGGGAGGGAGAAGGCGGAAAACAAAGCAACGGAGAGCAGATTTCGCTGGTTTTTTTCGACCAGTGACGGCCGTTCCCAGCGCCACCGTGGAGTGAAATGTGAAGACGGAGGAGTGGTCTCGAAACCCAAAGTGAGCTTCGCCGGTGTTCGCCATTGCAGTCGCCGGAGAAAAGCCAGGAAGAGACCCATCCGACCAGAGGAAAAAGTAGAAAACAGAGCAGAAACAGTCGCGGAGAGATGATTTCGCGGCGGTTTTCCGACCACCTCCGGTAGTTACCGGCCCCAAAGTGGTGACCAAAGTGAAAAAGGAGGAGTATTTTACAAACCCAAAGTGAGCTTCGCCGGTGTTCGCCATTGCAGTCGCCGGAGAAAAGCCAGGAAGAGACCCATCCGACCAGAGGAAAAAGCAGAAAACAGAGCGGAAACAGTCGCGGAGAGCTGATTTCGCGGCGGTTTTTCGATCGGCGCCGGTCGTTCCCAGACCTTCCGTTGTGATCAAGTGAAGGTGGAGAAGTGATCTACAAGCCCAAGCCGAGAGCCGCCGGAGTTCGTCGCTGAGGTCGCCGGAAAAAATTGAGAAGTGACCGATCGGAGCAGCGTAGCACAAAAGTGCAAAAAGTGTCTAGCTTTCCGGCATCCGACCGACCGACCGGAGCCGCCGCTGACTGTCGGACCACCGCCAAGACCTTCACCATTCTGAGATCTACAGTTCTGGGCAATCTCCGCCACCTTCAGTCACCGGAAAAGACGCCGCCGGAGTCCCAAAAGCGCCGCCGCGTCACGCCTGTAAGCTGGGTCTGTCGTGCCCGTTTACCTCTGACTGAGTCCGCAAGTTTCCTGCCAGGTCCGTGACCAGATCCATCTACCCCACGAATTGCTAGACCCGCGAACAGACCCAGACCCGTGATCGTGTCCGAGACCCGCCCTGTGACCCGGATTGGAGTTGGTCCACCGTACACCACCAGCAGACTGGTGCACGCATAAAGGAAAGACAGCCTGCGCACGCCATCCGGTCCGGTCCAGCATTTATTTGGTTTGAACCAACCCGGAACGGCCCGGTTCAGTGTATTATTGTTCCAAAATAATTTGAAGGCATTATAGATCTTGGATTGAGCCGAACTTACTACACCTTTTGACGCTCTGGACACATTGGTGGGGTCATTTTAGGATTTAGAGAGCAGAAGGGGATAAATATTGGCATTGGAGTCAAAAGAAGTCGGCAAAAATTCACTATTTTGTGTAACTTGTAAAAATCAAAGGAGAAATAGTGGATTGTGAGTACTAATCTCACCGTGGACTGACTTAGGGATTCAAGTTGAACCCTAAGGAACCACGTAAAAAATTTCTTGCGTGTCATTTCATGTGTTTGTAATATTTTCTATTTCCATCGCACTATCTCTTTGCGCGGCAAGGGCGCCTCGGTCCCACCGAACCTTTAAACCCGAATCAGCACACAACAAAAACAAATTCGAGGGGGCAGAGAAATAGTGGATTGTGAGTATTAATCTCACCGTGGACTGACTTAGGGATTCAAGTTGAACCGTAAGGAACCACGTAAAAAATTTCCTGCGCGTCATTTAATGTGTTTGTAATATTTTCTATTTCCATCGCACTATCTCTTTACGTGGTAAGGGCGCCTCTGTCCCACCGAACCTTCAAACCCGAATCAGCACACAACAAAAACAAATTCGAGGGGGCAGACGATCCTGCGCCTGAACAATGCATTAGCTAATTTTTGGGTGGGTTGGTAGAGTTAGAACATGTTATTAGATGATTATTAAGTGTATTGTATTTTATTATATTTTATTTAGTATTTTTGAGATTTATTTTATTATTATTGACTCGAGTCGAGAGTGAATCAAATTTTCTTTAAAAAATTACCCTTGCATGCATACATGATTCTTTAGATCCGCCTCTCTTCCTCACCCAACCACACTTTTCCTCCACCGCCGCCACCATTGTGGTCGACCAGATCTTTCCATCACCTACAAGTTAGATTTTATTTATCGTGTTAGGACACGTAAGTTAATATTTTGGGGGGGTTGGTAGAGTTAGAAAATGTCATTAGACGATTATTAGGTGTATAATATTTTATTAAATTTTATTAAATTTTATTATATTTTATTATATTTTATTTTATACTACTGGAATTTATTTTATAATTATTTTTAAAAAACAGAGGGTGGAATAGATGAAGGGACGCTTGAGGCCGCTCCAGTGGGAAGCGGTGCTTTTTTTCTCTCCTCTCATTTTATAGATTATATTTTATTTTAAGGGCTCCTTTGCACACACCTTTCGTATTTTTTTATAAAATCTAATTCCCTCGTCCCTTTAAAAATAAAAATCCGTTCGTACAGAATTTGATTCAAATACCACGACTATTCTAGTTCAAAGGGCAAGACAATTTCTCCAAGAAAACAATAAAAAATGCACGTGAAGAGTTTGGACACATTGCAAGAGTTTGTCATTAGAGGAATATCTTAATTGATGGACCAAACAATCACGTTGGCAAGAATACTCCAAACCCACAAGCAAATGTACTCGTTGGATTTGGAACTGCAAGGGACAAAAGGAATGAACTAACATTGAAACAAATTTGGTATATCAATCTACAGTGGTGGATTGATACAAGTGCAAATGTTCCTGTTTGTTCTAACTTTTTGTTTGTGTTTTGATCGCAGGGGACTTGTGTCGGTTCGATTCACATCGGGAAACGCTAATTCTCAAGGATCTACATTATGTGTAAGATGTCGGGAAAATTTTAGTTAGTGGTGATCTTTTGCGTAGACATAATTTTAGTGTGTATTTGAGTTCAATAAGGTTTTTATAACTAAAATGAATGTATCTGTAGGTAAAGGATATTTGGTAGACAATTTACTTAAATTCAATATATTTGATTCTGGTTGTTATATGAATTAGTTTTACTCACGTGTTAATTACTTGTGATTTATGGCATGGTAGATGATGTCATGTGACTGTTATTACCATCAAAAGAATGGTAACTTTACCGTTAATTCCAAAGAATGGTTTATTAACTAATGCTAGATGTGAGGTTTTTGTGTAATTTAATTTGCCCAAAAAGACCTTTTAAAGAAGCAGATCGCAAAGTTGAGTTATTAACTCTGTGCATTCCAATTTATGTGAAATGGATGTGCATTTATCAAGAAGTGGAAAACATATCTTATAAGGTTCATAGATGATTACTCTAGGCAATGTTACATCTATTTGTTAAGGGCCAAAGATGAAGCTTTTTCAAGAGTTTCAAATTTATAAATGGAAAGTTGAGAGCCAAACAAATCATAAGATCGAAAAATAATGATGGGATAGAGGTGGTGCATATTGGTATCTTGAATTTACCAAGTTTTGTGAATAAAATGATATAATTTATGAAACAACTTCACCTTATTTACCTCAATCTAATGGGATAGCTGAAAGAAAAAATTGGAAACTCATGGATACGGTGACTTTCATGATATGTTCGTCAGGATTGCATAAACATGTGGGGTGAGGCAATATTTTTAGTTCGTAAGATCCTTAGTTCGGTTCCATACAAGAAATGTGATAAAATATTATAGGAGTTGTGGAAAGGAAAGAAGCAAAACCTGAATTTCTTAAATGTATGAGAATGTTAAACTACAGTGAAAATTCCTGCTATGGAAATAGAGACATGAAGTCCCATGAGGCTTATGATGGTGCTTTCATAGGATATGCTCACAATAATCATGCATATAGATTTCTTGTGGTAAAATCTAATCATAATAAGTATGCGACAAACAATATTGAAGAGTTAGAGTGTTGCTATCTTTTATGAGCCCATATATCCTTTAGGAACATGTAACTACTTCTTCACATAATATTTCATTATTCTAGAATAGGAATGATGATGTGCCCATATCTAGAATTACATAAAACACCAGCCTAAAACAAAACAAAACTCACCGTCACAAAATAAGGTTAGACAACTAATACGCCAAATCAAATAAAAATAAAGAAAAGAAAAATCACTTACACTCAACAAGCACAACTCCACAGGGACGAAACTCCAAAGTCTAATCATCCTCCTCTCTATCATCAGTATCATCACTCCTCAGAGGAAAAAGACCAATCTCGATGAGGTAGAAGTCCACGATACTAGTTCATATCCATCTGCAATGTCTCTGTTGCACCTCTGATTACCACATCCTCAGAAGAAAGACTACTATGCAAATATACTACAACCTCCCCTTGTCTCCTCTCCAGCTCATGGTCTGACAACTGGGATGCACGTGGAGGTGATGGAACAACTCCATGTGGAGGTGAGTCACGAGGTTGTGGAGGTGGTGGTTCATTCTCTCTGATCAGCTAGTTGCTCATGCCAACACAGCATCTGTATCAAAGCCCTACCTAGGACTCCTCTACGTACACGAAGTCGTTAGAACACATAGGAACACCAGCACACTGACAAAACTAAGTAATAATTGAAGGGAACTATAAACCCACCCAAGTAGCCGAGGCCGCTCTCAATATCCCTAGTTGTACATGTCATGGCCACATCAAAGAGCCCATCAATGGGAATGGTATAAACCATGTAAGCTCTCTGGACAGTAACATCACTGCATTGGGTACTAGGAATCAAGCGAGCACACACAAAATGAAGCCAAAATTTTCCCATCTAGCCCATATGGGCTTCGGGAAAAGAATTAGGCTAATTGTCTTCATGCTTCCATTGTCTACCTTCAAGACAAAGATACACAGGCACTGTCAAATGATCCACAACACCCTTCGAATTTGATTGAAATGTAACCTGGCTCACCTCTGGCAACTTAAATAAGGCATTGATACTATGATAGTGATAGTATACGCTCATCCCCCTGACAATGCTATAAAACAAATGATCATTTAGATTGGAATAAAACCCTTTCACCACTAGAATGACCACCAGCTTAAGTTTCTTAATAAAGTTATTCCAGACCCGTGGTAAAACTCAAACCTCTGGTCCCATGTTTTAGTTGTAGTTCATGGAGTGGACCCACCGAGTAGTATGTTATCTGGTCAAGGGATCATGTTTTATGATGGTATGGTTAGCCAAGGTACTAGTTATAACTGTTGTTAGATACTTCCGGTGAGCATGAAGAGCCATGGGGGATGCTTGGGTTCAATTCCGAATTGGGTATTAAATGTTTGCTCTAATTTGTGATGTTTTTTATGTTGAAATAGTGTATCTTGACTCATGGGCAATGAGTTTCGATGTATTGGGTATGTAGAAACTTTCATTTGCATGCTTATCCCAACTAATGGTTTAGTTTATGCATAGCAAAAAGAACAGTGAGGCTTTATTTTATAGCTTACAGTTTCAGGAGCTAGGGTGTAACACCCCAATTGATAGTTCAAGCATCACAACTCTCATTTTCTCTACTCTTTTTTCCCCTTATCATAGAACTGTGGCTCTCTAAACCGAGAGTTTGAGTGTCGCGGCCTTGATTTAACTTCCAAATTTCTTGGATTAATTCTTTATTTTTCGCTCAATTAGCCCATGATCTTCTCAATTCATCACTCTATAACCTTGCAACATTCAATGAGGATTAAACAATAAGTAAAATCCTGATGTGTTAGCTATAATTAACTAACATCAAACAAAAATGAAAAATCTCCTAACTCAATGAAAAATCAATCAAAGCACAATAAAATCTTGCAAATGCCTCAAACACTAGATATCGTTAAATACTTAAGACTAGGGAAATTTTAGATATATCATAGACTTATCATGTTGGGGAACTAGGAATTGATTGCCGCCATGCTAGGTGCCGCCTAATTAAGATCTTCCTCTAGGGCTTAGGGAGATCAGTTCGAGCCGTCTACGGGCTGTTTCTAGGGCCAATCTAGGGCTACTTAGGAACTTCATGAATATCATGTGACAATCATACTAAACATATACATGTGACTCTCATCGGCCCTAAGCTACTAACTACTGGAACATCATACACTACTGGAAATGCTAAAGAGCTAATGCATATTAGCTTTTGGTGCTAGGTGCTCAACCAAAGGTATCTAACAATGGTTGCACTCAATGACTTGGCTAACTGACACATGCATAATCCTTATAATACACATGTATTCAATTATTCAATCAATATTTATATTTACTATTTATTGGATGGTTTGTTGTGTTAAGCCAACTAATAGATCTGTTATCATAATTGCACATATGTAGTTTTTTGGAAATGTCCGGATGACTTTGAGTAAGTTACGACTCTGATTCGCCTTGTCATTTCAGTTCCAATGGTATCTAATATGTGTACATAACTTTGGACGCATGTTTTACATGCGTTTTGAGGCTGTCATATGTTAGGAGGGAACTTCAAATGGTAAAATTATAATTTTACCCCTTTAACACCTTGATATTTTCCATGTTCTTCCTTTCCACCACGGTAGTGTGGACACATTTTTCAACCTACTATATGCCACTGGCAGGCTGCCACCGGCCATGCCACTATCGCCGATCGACTCTCCACCATGCCGGCTATCGCCTCACTGAGCACCACCGGCTATGGTCAGACCTCTCAAGAGAAATTGGCTACTGTTTTTTGCCACATTCAGAACCTTTCGCCGCCATGCTGCCCCCTTGGGATCATTGTGCCTATTTGGTTTATCCCACATTGGTCGTAGATGATATTGGTGAGTTGTATATAAGTTAATGGGAAAGCATTATTCCTTGAGTTAACTTTTGGGTTAAAAGAGGCTCGTGACACTTATTGCAAGTCCCTTTTGAGGGCCCAAAGGGCTCAACAATGGTATAAGAGCTTAGTTGGGGGCTCAAAGGGCCCAAGAAGTGGTATCAGAGCCAGGTTAGGATCTTTAGAGATTTGGTGTTTGCCTACGTTGATTGTGGATGTCTCCTTCATCAGGTTAGGATCTTTAGAGATTTGGTGTTTGCCTACGTTGATTGTGGATGTCTCCTTCATTAGGTTAAGATTTTGGGAGATTTGGTATTTGCCCACATCGATTTCTGATGTCTCCTTCATGGGTTCCACCTGATAATTTGAAAAGGAGGAGTTTGACAATTTCGGATGTCTCCTTCATGGGTTCCACCTGATAATTTGAAGATCAGGAGTGTCAGGTGGGTGCCGTTTGATTTAAGGGGAATTGTTAGACGATGATGGTTTCGAGGACCCCGATATGTGAAGGGGAGTTGTTTGGTTTATCCCACATCGATCGTAGATGATGTTGGAAAGTTGTATATAGGCTAATGGGAAAGCCTTATTCCTTGAGTTAACTTTTAGATTAAGAGAAGCCTGTGACACCTATTGCAAGTCCCTTTTGGGGGCCTAAAGGGCCCAACAATGATATCAGAGCTTGGTTGGGGGGGCCCAAGAAGTGGTATTAGAGCTTGGTTGGGGGCCCAAAGGGCCCAAGAGTGGACCGAACTCCACCAATCACTATTTTTTCCGGAATCGTTGCTAGTAACCTCCCCACAAATTTTTGTCTTCCACCTATTGGGGTCAATTCCAGCCAATTAGAGCTTCAATCTTCGGTGTCGTGACCCCCGTCGTCATCGACTCTACCGAACAAGGCCCTTGCAAGACCCGGTTGGTCGCTGACCATCATCGTTGTTGTTGGACTCAGTCGACTTTCAGACCCTATTCCGGCCAGTCACAGATACCGTTCCCACCGTCTACTACCCCGTCATGTTCACCATCACTGAGGCTATCGATCCTGACCAACATCCGGCCTTGAAATGATGCCGATTGCCAGGACCCATTCAATATCACAACCGTCGCCGGCGAGTCTCTTTCCGGCTCGATTTCAGCCAGCTTCGGCCATCATCATAGTTGCACTCGTAGTCGACCTTTGCTGCTGTCCACCAGGCTGTCGCCGGTTTTTCCTCCTGGCGCTCCTCCGCCGCGCTGGCGCATTGGGCTGCTCGTTACTTTGGACCCGACACGAACACAATACAGTCTTGGTTTGATCAGGTTTTCCAACCCATTTATGTTGACCCGACCCTATCGGCTTATTCGGGCTATTCAGATTGACTCGATCGTTTTGCCTCTATTTTTGACCGTTTACAAATGGTTCGAGGTATATTTCTTGGTATATTATGATTCTTGACATCCATGTCATTTAATTGCATATTTTGATGACCGCGTGGCTGTAGCAGGTGAACAAGGGTTTAGACAAGGTGAACACAGTCATGGGTAATCGGGCACAGCAGGACCATCAATGCTAGTGGTGGTCGACAGCATAGGTGACGAGGAGCATATCTAGAGAGATGGCCGACCAAGTCCGGCTGGCAGCTTGCCAAAAAATGGCCAAAAATTGGGAAAATGATGTTGGGTAAGAGGGAGTTGCTAGCGACAATCTATGCCATGGCGGTTGATGGGGCCAGATTCAAACTATTGGCCATGGTGAGGGTAAGCTATTTGGGTGATTGGCCTCATCGAAGGTATCTTGCTAGCGCCGAAAAAAGGCTCGAACGACAGCAGTGGCTGTGAGACATGACAAATGAAATGTTGTCACCACAAGCAACTGCGGCGACACTAGTGCTGGTGGAAGTTATGAATCGCTAGCTACCAGGGGTGGTAATAGTGGTGCCAATCCCATGGCTAGAGGGTCACAAAAGTCTTGCAGATGGCAAACCAAAGTGGTGGAGGCGCCGGGGTTAAAAATAGTCCCAAATTATAGGAAAAATCTCCTAGGAAAGGGGGAAGCTTGGGCTGATGTCTACAAACCAAATCTTGCCACATGGAAATATCTCAACGTCCAGCAACTCATGTCTAGTAGGGTCTACCTAGGACATATACAATGTATGCATCGATGGAAAGCTTGAATCAGCACTCGAAAAACTCAAAACTGCCTCAAAGCTTAAGAAGGCTCTACGGATGAAAGTTGAGGTGAGGAAGCTAAATGTGCTATGAAACCTTGAACTCAATTGGTGATGATTTGAGACTATGTCCACTAGGTCAATCCAGTAGTTCAAAATCCCTAACATGCAAACAAAAAAGATATCCTAAAAAGCCCAAACGAATACTAAACACTAAAATGGCCTAGATCTATCCCTAAAACCCTGAACTAACTCTAGGTAGAACTTGTATACCTCAAGTATATGCTAATAACTCATACTCTACTGTAGTATAACGAAAGCTCTAATCTATATATCGGGCATACCCAACCACCATAATATGCTCGTACGGTCATTTAAGGCCCCATACTCATGATCTGGAAGCCGAATCAAGTCGAAACAATAGAGAACTGACTCGAACTGAGCAAGACAATAAGTAGGTGAAACCCCAACATGAAGCTATGGTTTACAATTATTATTGTCTACTTCCTCAATATTGTATTGTTCTTCTTACTTACTCTAATGTCATTGTACTATTATATCGATACTGCTACCATTACTATTACTATTACTGAAATAAATACCACTTCTAAAATTAATATTGCTACTAATGCTATTACTGATATTGATCTTTTTAATGTCATGGACCCCTATACTAGTTTGCTTAATATAAATTCCAAGGACTGAATATTTTAAAGGGGGAGTTTGTAAAATATGAGGTTCATCCGAGATTTTACCCTCTTAACTCAAACTAGTTCAATTCTATTTGGTTTGATCCGAGCTAGGCTAATTTATTAATTGAATGTTATTGATATTTGATTATTTGATTAATATTTATATTGTACTAGTTACTAGACTGTTTGTTGTGTTGATCTAACTGATGCGCCTTTTATCATAGACTGTAATTTTTTTGAGTAGTTTATGATGTGGATAATGATCGGTAAGATTATGTTGAGTTGAGTGATTATTTATTATTAATTGTATTTTTTGGATAATAGAGTTTTCCGATGACATTGGCTAAGTTCTTGCTCTGAGTTACCTCGTTATTTCGATTCCAACAGTATGTAATAAATACAGCTAACTTCGAACAATAGCACATTTACACGTGTTTCCAGGCTGTCACATGTCAAGCATGCGGGAAGGCACTTCGAAATGGTAAAATTACCATTTTCTCTAACACCTCGATATTTTCCCTATTCATCCTTTCCACCAACCGTAGTGTGGACGGATTTTTTATCGGACCGTATACCACCAGCAAGCTATCACTAGCCATGTTGTCACTACCGATTGACTAGCCGTAGTGCCGGCTGTCGACCGTAATAAGTACTATTGTCTATGGCCACACCTCTCAATGGAAATTAAGGCCAAAGTTGCCACCTTGCTCACGGTTGCCGACCATGTGCCGCCATCATCTGTCACGGCTGAGACCTCCTCCATGGCCATCCTGGCTAGTGTTGTGATTGTCTTGCCACTGCGGACCTAACACCACCGACACCGACCACTGTTGTAGCTTGAATCATTGCTAGCGAACGCGCCACCATTATCCAGCTGCTACCTTTCGGGGCCAATTCTGGTCGACCGGAGATTCAATTGCCAATTCCGTCACCACCACATCCCCGCAGCCATCAATTCTACCAAATGGGACCCTCGCCGGACCCTATTGACCGCCGACCACTGTCGTCACTATCAGAGTCCGTCGAATTCATGCCATTTTTCGACCAGCCATTGTTGCCATTCCTGCCGTTGACTGCACCCTCACGTTCACCATCACCGGGGCTGCCGATCCCAATCACTGCCCTGCCTTGTAATGCCGCCAATCTCCGGGACTCATTCGAGCTCACAGCTGTTACCGGCGAGCCTCTTTCAAGCTTGTTTTGTTAGGCTTTTAACAGACAAAATAACCAAACACAATGTTGAGTGTGTGACAAGGTCAACCAATAAAGGATAAAAGATAGATGACACACAAATTTAACGTGGAACCTTCAAAATAGAAGGGAAACCACAAACCATCCACTATAATCAAGTAATGGGCATACACATCGGACAAAGCCGGTACACATTCAACCTCTAACTGGAACACACTCCAATTAGGAATACACTCAAACTCTAACTGGAACACACTCTAATTAGGAATAATCTCCAAATGGGATACACATCCAATTGGAAACACTCATCGGACAAAGACGATACACCATGAGGAGAAGCTCTCCTTCCTCTAAGAGAGAGGAGAGCCTCACTGAAAAACTTCACAGTGAAAGTCAATATCACACACTCTTCAAATTGTACTTCTATTCAGCTCTATATCACCCTACAATACATATTATATATATATATATATATGTATATAGGAAAAGAACCACGTAGATACAAAGAGCCAAACACTAAATACTCCTCGTCTTCAACAATTCTTCTCGAATTCCTCGTACCTCTTAGAGTAACTCCATGTCTTTATGATTCACCATGTAGTTGCATGTTTGCCACATTCATCATATGATGAGGGATTCCCAACAATCCCTCCTCTCCCCAATCATACAAAACACATTAGGGTTGGTTTCAGCATCCTTCACATTGGAAAGAGATACAACCCTTCCAATCTCCTTTCGGCCGATGTGGAAACTCCTTGAAAAATCTTCCACTCTGCGCTACTTGTTGAACACCAGTTGAACATGAAGCACCATTTTTGATCACTTGCTGACCACCAACACATGAGGAGGGAAATATTTTAACACTTCACTCCTCCTGACTCATGTGGAATATCTTCTATCTCCCCTTATTGGAACTTCTAGCCCATCTCCCCACCCTCTTTGGGAAAGAATTATGACCTTGCTTTTCCCATAGACGACACCAATTGTTAGGGTTTTTAACACACAAAATAATCAAACGCAATGTTAAATGTGTAACAAGGTCAACCAATAAAAGATAAAAGATAGATGACATACAAATTTAACGTGGAACCTTCAAAATAGAAGGGAAACCGCAAACCATCCATTATAATTAAATAATGGGCATACACATCGGACAAAGCCGGTACGCATTCAACTTCTAACTAGAACACACTCCAATTAGGAATACACTCAACCTTTAACTGGAACACACTCCAATTAGGAATAATCTCCAACTGGGATACACATCTAATTGGGAACACTCATCAGACAAAGATGGTACCCAAAGGCTCTCCTCCACTGTAGAGAACCTCACTAGTGAAACTTAATATCACACACTCTTCAAATTGTACTTCTATTCAGCTCTATATCACCCACAATACAACTATATATATATATATATATATATATATATATATATATATATATATATATAGTGAAAAGAACCACGTAGATACAAAGAGCCAAACACTAAATATTCCTCGTCTTCAACAATTCTTCTTGAATTCCCGTACCTCTTAGAGTAACTCTATGCCACGATTCACCATGTAGTTGCATGTCTACCACATTCATCGTATGATGAGGGATTCCCAACAGGTTTCGGACAGCTCTAGCCACCGTTTGCGACACTGTCACTACCGCTGCACTTGCCGTCGATGACTCTATTGTCGTCGATCTTTGCTGCTGTCCACCAGGCTACCATTGCCGATTTTACTCTGGAGCTCCTCCAGCGCCAGGGGTGTCAGGCGGGCCGATTACTTCGGCTCGAAGACAAGCACAATCATTGTTTGATCTGATTGTCCAATCCACTTTATGTTGACTTGACCCAGTTCAGCTTGTTGGGTTATTCAGACCGACTCAACTGTTTTTCTCTATTTTTTACCATTTTTGAATTGTTCAGGTATATTTCTTGATATTTGATGATTGGACACATCCATATCACTTAAGTGCAAAAATTGGTGATATGTTATATTTTTGATTTACTGATTATTCCATTGTATTTTGTGCTTATTTACTGTTCTTGCTGCATATTTGTTGCTTTGATGGTTTAGTAACCATCTAATGGACAATTTGTGATCTCTTACGAATCTTAGTAATTTCTCCTCCTACCAAGATATGCATGATGCAAAAATAATTACCGGAAGAAGATTAAGTTGTGCAAGAAATGTATACATAATATGTTTTGGCAAGGGCTAAGCCTCTAGCTCTAGGGATTGATGCTTGATTGAATGTTTAACCACAGTTCCAAATTTTGTGTGAGCAAGGGCTTTTACTTCTCATACTCTTCATTGTTGTTTGGTTGGTTGTCTAGTCAAGCCATCAACTCAACTAGTTCTTCATCTTTCTCTTCTATGTCCTTGGAGGTCAGTATGTGTTCCATAGGTTGAAATTTGGTTTCTTCTCTAGACTTCCACGACTATTAGTTTGATGACAATGACTACAAAATAATGATAAGTTGATGTTGAGTATTCCATGGCCTTGAAGAAGTTGAACACTATTTTTTCATTGTTGACCCTCATAATCAGTTTTCCTGCGACCATATCAATTAGGGTTCTTTGTGTTGTAACAAATGGTTGGCCCATGTGAGTAGGACATCTTTGTCTTCTTGCATGTCTAATATGACAAAGTTAGCTGGGAAGATGAATTTGTCCCCCTTCACCAAGATATTCTCAATATCTCTCATTGGAAAAGTATAGGACATGTCAGCTAATCATAATTTCACAGTAGTGAGTATTACCTCTACTAGCCCAAATTTTTTGTAAATGGATAATGATATCAAATTTATGTTGGCGCCTAAATCACAAAGGACATTACATGAAAATTTTGATCCAATGGAATATGGAATGATGAATTTTCCTTGATCCTTTAACTTTAGAGGTAATTTGTTTTGCAACACTACACTACACTCTTTATTAAGTGCCACTACACTATACTCTTCATTAAATGCCACTATTTTGAACTCCTCAACCTTTTTATTTTTAGATAAAATCTGTTTCGTGAATTTGACATAGTTAGGCATTTGCTCCAATGTCCCAGTAAATGGGATTTACAAATGAGATCTTGATAGTCAACTTTTTGAAAATTTTCCAAAAGTCTTGGAATTTCTAGCTCACTTTGCTCCTTTGTTGCCTCTTTGGATAAGGGAGCTTTGGAACATACTTTGATGGTTCAAGTTGGAGAACTACTCTCTACACTTCCACCCATCCATCCTCATTTTCTTCTACCATGTCTAGGCTTCCTTCTTCCTTCATTGTATCGAGCTTTTGGTTAATGTAGGGATCTGGCAGTTTCTTCCAATTCTCAACATGACTGCCTTGCAATCTTTGCTCTCGTCCATTCTTGGCATTTGTGTGTCACTCAGGAGCCTTCCAGGTGGGTTGTTATTCAAAGCACTTGCCAAGTGTCCCAACTAGTTCTCCAAGTTCCTAATGAAGCTTGCGCAATTTTCATCTGTTGTTGCTGAGTTTGCATAAAGTGCATAATCATTTCTTCCATTGACAACTTCTTTTCAATAGGTGGTTACATCCTATTTTGTACTTGGGCTTGGAATCCTGATGGTGCTTGGGCTTGAGCTTAAGGTTTTTCCCACCAGCTTGGTTTCCTCCGCATCTGAAATTTGGACGGTTTCTCTAACCTAGATTATAAGTTTTGGTGTAAGGGTTGTTCCGACTCTTGTTGTAGTTGCCTATGAAATTGGTTGTTTGTATTTGAAAGGGGCATTGCTCCCATGAATGATCATTTTCACAAAAAAACTCAGGACAAAACTTGTGCTGCTTGGCCATTGGCCTAAGCCTTGTTCTCAAGATTCTGCATTTGCTCACTTAATGTCACCATTTGTGTTGACAAGGCTTTACGAAAATCCATTTGTAGTTCTCCTGACACATTTTTTGTAATGTCTTATCCATACATCATCTAATGGCGATTGGATGGTAGTTTCTCCATCAACTCGACAACTTCATCTCTCACTACATCATCCACTATTGATTTGGCCTAGCACATCAACCCATTGTGAAAAGTTTGAATCTAAACTCATGATTGAGACTCATGATAAGGGCACTTTCTCAGCAAGTCTTTAAACCTTTCCCACATGTCATAGAATGTTTCATTCTCTAATTGAACAAATAAAGCAATCTCATTTTTTAACTCCATTAGCTTGGAAGGTGGAAAATATTTCAACATGAATTTTTTTGTCATTTCCTCCCAAGTAGTGATTGAGTTGGGTGCCAATAAATTGAACCACAGTCTAGTTGCCCCACCCAAAGAAAATGGAAACAATAGTAGTCTGATTGCATTTTGGACACTCAATATTCTTGTATGAATCACAAATTGCTACAAGTTCAGCATGTGCATGTGGGTATCCTCATTGAGGAGTTTATTGACTTGTCCAGCTGATTACAATATTTGAAACATCCCAGTTTTTAGATCAAAGTTGTTAGCTAGAATCTATGGTCTCACAATGTTTGAGGTTGAAATCCTCTAGTTGTGGCAGAGCAAGTTTTGCCAATGATCTATTGTTCTTAGGCTCTAGCTGATTCTGAGGCACTGGCCTCACTTGGTTACCCATGTTCTAATTTACAAAGGTTTGTTCCATATAAACACGTCTATGATCAAAAGATCACTGAGCTTGAAGGAAACTAGTAAATATGTCAAAGTACCTGATGGATGACTTAGCATCAATGGAATAAATAAAACTTCCAGCAAATACCTCACAAGGCGAATAAGCAATAGGAGAGACGAGCTACAAACTCTCAAAAACATACACTGGCGCAATAGCATGACAATTACATACACATACATGATACAAGATTTTTCCCTCACATCAACCTTTAATACACCCACCATGGTACTCAGATAGTAAAGGACAAGTGGTTAATGCCACAAATTTCGAAAATGTGCTATGTTATGTAGTACTCTTTTAACTGCATTACTCAAGGTAGGACGAGTTCAAGTACAGTCTCTGCATCTCCATACACCCTTACTGTAAAATGAAACCCTTATTCATATACTTATAAGGGAATTCATAATATAGAATTTTGGAGCTTATCAGTTTGAAAACTTAGCAAGGGATCTCTTCCGTAAGGTTTTATTAAAATGAAAAAACTTACGACTAGAAGACCCGATCTTAGTGGGAATCAATAAATCTCCATTAATATAGTCCTAACAAAAAACTACGATAAAACAGAGATACTAGTATAGGAAATCTGACAAACCTGGTGAGTAGAGCTCATTGACCTAGCTTGGCAAGCTCACTTCGTGTGTCCTACAATGAAATGCAACTAATCATACTCTAAACAACAACATACATATGTTACTTGCTTAAAACCTAATTACTATTCAGTTTCTTAATTGAAATTAAGATGATTTTGGGGTTCATTAAGAATTAATTAAGCCAAACACTAATTAAGCCCTAATCTAGAATTTCTAGACTTCCTAGATTTAACCAAATTTTTTAACAATCTAAGCAAACTTAGAATGAGCTAAAAGTTGGTGAGCTTATGTCTAATGGGTTAAGGTGTAACCATAATTTTTATAGTGGGTTGGGTCTATGGGCTTACTATGTTTCTAAGCCCACTAATTTAGGTGGTAGTTTCTAGATTTTATAGGTCTGGGCAACACAACCAATCTTATTGGGATTAGTCCGTGGGCTTCTAGTGGGATAAAAATCTTAGGATAAACTCTATGAAGTCCTAACACAATGGGATTGAATCTCTAAAATATTGAGCCTTAATTCGATCCGGAAAAGGCTAGAGAAATTCTAGAACATGGGTCAATCTCTCTATAATTTCTAGACTATTCGGCCTATGTAGAAGAAAAATCTTAGCAGGCTATCTAGTAGTCCAAAACCCTTGAACATATGGCGTGGAAGTAGGCTTTTGAAGAAACAACTATGTAAAAGTTCAATACATTTTAAGCATGAAAAACCCTATGAACCAAATTTTACAAGGGAAGATAAAGATAAGAATCAAACTTTTTCGTCTTTGGACATTAGAGAAAAGAGATTTATTTAACTACCAAAATGAGCTTAGACCATGCTAATATTTGGTAGGTCAAAAGTAGACAATTAGTATAACATCACTTAATTTAACCAAGATTTTATCAATTTTTCCTATAGATTTTACTTAAACAAAGTCCACCTTAGTCACAATAAAATAGTGAGCATAGTCATTATTTATTTACGTTGTCTCATGCCATTAATGGTGTCCATTTAGCAAGAAATTTTAGAATAGCCTAGATAACATCTTAATCTACAACACTACAAAAGCATTCAAGCAACAAGCATCACCACAACATACACTAAATCAAGCAACATGCATGACAGATCTGAAATAGTTCTAGAATAGCCTAGGCAGGGCATTTCATTGACATTTTATAGCAAGAAATGAGTATGGAACATAGGCATAATATACATGCATGCAAAGCTAACGATGTTAGGAGTAAGATGCAATAAAAAATAAAATTTTCTAACATCAGATGCGTTCTATATAACAAATCTAAGCATGCATGGTTAGAACAGAATAAGTAAATGTGCATGCGAGCATGTATGAGGCATAACTCATGAGATATACATACAAGAAATACTTCAAATAAAAGATGAAATAAACGAGGCAACCTAAGCTATAGCCTACAGAAAAAAAAAACACAGCAAACAACACATGCAAGCCACAAACAGCACCAAGGAAAAAGAAAGGAGAGGAGAAAAGAAACACACCAAGAAAGGGATGAAAGAAAAGTAAACAAAAAAAAGTTCCAAAGCAATCTTGAGGATCTTGAAGGCTTCAATAGGGACTAGAGAGGTCTATAGTGGAGAAGAAAAGGTTTGGTGGAGAAGGGGGTGATAAAGAAAGGTTAGAGATGGGCTAGGTTAGGGTGGGCTTTTATAGAAATGGGAAAATAGACAGGTACAAGGGCGCCAAGAGGGCGCAAAGGCACTTGCCTTGACAATTGCCAAACCAACCAATAGGCATCGTCGCCCACATGAAAAGCTTAGGGGCGCAAAGGAGCCAACCAGACACAAGAGTGCTAGTTATGGGCGCAAAGGCACGAGAACAAAAAATGGAAAATGCAAAAAGACCAAAAATGAAACACGTCACAGGTGTAAGGGCACTGTGGTAGTGACTTGGTGTTTGTGGTTTGAACTTGGGCACCAAATTCAAACATTGGTTGGGTACAATGGCACTGGCATGGCGCCTTTGCATCCCGCCCTTTCTCTTCATTTAGGGTTTTCCACCAGAAGCACACGAAGCAAGCCAAACACAACACATTATATACAACTAGACACGTGGGGACACGGTCCTAGGGTCTATCTACTACACCCAACACCTGAAAGGAAAAAGAAAAAAAATGGGGCCACCTAGTGCCGACTGAGTATGTCGAACACCAAGGCAATTAGTGTCTGAGCGAGCAAGCACAACATACATCGTTATAGCATAATAACGGTTAACAAACACCGATCATATCTTGCTTGGCTAGGTTCACAAAAGAACCAACACAAACCATTGGACCAACAATCCAGGTTTTATAGAATTTCCTAAGGCGGGTGGATTGTGATGCCCCCAATTTAATCTCATATCTAATATCTACTGGAGGAAGATCTAGTTTATTATGAATAATAAACTATAGATCTTTTACTTCAATTAACCAATTTTGAATAGATAACTTATGTCAATTGTTTGTACTTTCAGTTGGGTTGTTACAGTTGCGAACCATTGTATTGTTTATACTGCATTGTTATACTGTCATAGTATTATATTACTAAACTGTTCTATAGGGTAGTGTGGTGAATGTTTGCCCTGGTTAGGTAAGCCTCTTGTTGCTTTATAAATATTTTTCTTATGTAAGTATGTACATATGATTTTGTATCATGACCAGTATGTAGCTCATCTGCTGATATATTAATTATCCGATAACTAGTAAGGCTTGTACTATTACTAATATATTCTTTTAAACATGTAGATTTTATATTCTGCTATGGAGTTGAAGTTGTTGTGAGAATGCTTCAATTCACTCATATATTGATGGCTGTGGGTTCTACAATATGTGCAGTATTTGATTCCTTTATATCCTTTTACTAAATACATTATTATTGGAATTAACGGTTACTCACTTTAAACTGATTTTCAACACTGAAGAAGATTTGAAGATCCTGAGGCATTTTATTGGGTTTTGGTTCACTTTCGAGATTCTTTGCTAATAATATTCATCATAAATGAATTTAAAAAATAATTGCTCTACTAGTTTTTATCGAGTTATGCCTTCAGTCAAGTTCTTCTAGGAACCGGGACGTTACATAAGTCGGCTCGAACCAAACCAGCCCACATGTTACTCGGGCTGGTTCACCCAATGAACCAAAACTAAAACATCAGGTTCAAACCTCGGGTTTGACAAGATATAAAAGTAAAAATAAGAACTAAGAGTACTTAAAAGAATTCATAATGATTTGCAATAAATACAAAGGAAAAAAAGAATAAAACTTTTATGATACAGTCTTTAACAAAAATCTCCTTTTGTTTTTTATTTAATCTCCAATCTCTTTTTTAATAATTTGCTTCGGAGTGCGGAACGCTAGAAAAGAGCCTGTAAAAGTATGTAAAAAAGTTTGGAAAAAACCACCAAAATAATCATAGTTTGGAGTGTTTGAGAGTTTTCTTGTAGAAATCAGTTTATTAAGTTAGAAATTATCCAATTTTTTCCCTACACAAGTCACTGCAACGTTGTGACATGGTGCTGATTATAATTCTTGAATCCTACACCACGCAATAGTAACACTGCGGCCTTCAAAGGCCTTGTTAACCAAGCTACAACATTGATTTTTCTTTCAATTTCTTCCATCATCAGCGTCGCGGTCCTCAGATTCCTGGAATTTGATCCTCGACCTTAATTTCCATTTTTTCTTTCTTTTTGCCATTGACACGGTCTTCTGCCCCTTCTATGGCTGCAGCCTTGATTTTCGGAGGACTGGTTTTGTTTTCTTCATGGTTTCTTCGATTCTCCCACAAACTTCTCGCTTTATTCTTTCCTTCTCTTTGTAATATTTAAAACAGATTAAACATAATTAATACACTAATATAACATTAAGATTAATTTACACTAAGCAAAAATTAAAAGTCACATAAACTAAAGAAAACCGATAAAAACAAAATAAAAATTAAACGCCTAAAATTAGGTAATTTATAACTGTATCATTAACTTATCACTCATCCCTATAAAACCATCAATTTATATATGATTTGGGTTGTTATATTTTTTTCGATTTTATACATTATCTATCACATCGCAAAGTCTAGCTAGGAGTGCAAAGGTAAATGACTTTATTCTGAATATTCTGATTCGATCGATGTCAAAAAGTTAAAATTTTTACACCACAGAGTCACGCCCCAACTTTTGTTTCCAATATGCGCAATTCATCAACTTCATGCCGCTTTTAATTTTTATATTGCTGACATCATATTTTCAACTAGAATTTAATTTTTCCAAAGCATAATCTCCTCGTATTCTATGGTTGAAGGAAGATACATAAATTTCTCAATCACTTCTTTCAAAATTTTATAAAAATAAGCTATCATTTTTCATCAAAATTGAATTGTCATTTTTAAACACCAAAAACATTTTTATATTACAATCTAGAGCGCACTACCAAAAGGGAAATGTTTACTACTTAGTGTAGTTGGAGAATTGAGCTATTGAATTAACTAAAAAGAGAGAAAATTTTTCAACAATGGTACAAATCAACCCTCTAATTAAAAACTTCAACAGAAGCGGTCAACACAGCCCCACTGTCAAGGGTAATTAGGCTTGGTTGCCGCCTTGATAAATTGGCAGGCCCGATTTGGTTGCCCATGGCCTGTGGTAGTTGAACTCGGGCCACCCATGGCACCGAAGGGGTGATCAAATCTAGTAATCAAGTTTTATTCTTATAATTTTAAAATAATTTTTTTACGATTTGGCCACCCCATGGCAAAGTGCAACCAACATTTCTTTCAATATTTGATGAAAAATGAGCTATTACTTCTAAAAAAATTGAATTATCATTTTTAAACACATAAGTAGTTTTACATTACTATCTCAGAGAGTTTTTACCAAAAAAAAGGACAACATTTTTTATATTACCCAAGTGGTGGGAGACGTAAATATAATTTCAAGAATGGAGAAAAATTTTCAACAATAACAGAGATTCACCTCCCTATAATCTAAAACAACCTTAATTAATAGACTGGTCATTGCCTAGGCCATGGTGGCCGGACTCCACTGCCCTCCGGGGCTTAACTGTAGCATTAGGGGCGGCCAGAACCTAATGGCTCCATGTCCTCAGGATCAGACCTAGTGTCACACAAAAAATCATTTTTGGATCCGCTAATCCAAGGCCAGAGGGCGTCCGGATTCCGTCACCACCCATACAAAGGTGCTGATGGTGGCCAAACGAATCCATAATCGCTAAACCCACTTAGTTTTCTTATTTTATTCAAATGGAGGCAGTTTTAATATCAACTTAATCTACTCCCATTTTAGTACTAGCCACTCTTCCACCATCATAATGAATAAAACTTTCCCTTTTCGCTGAAAACCTGGATACCCATTATAAGATGAGTGAAGTTTAAAAACCACAGTGCACAGAAAGCTTTACCTTTATTCAGCATCAACATTTATCTAGGAATCCACACATTCATCGCAAATATTTCTCCCATTCATTCACATTTTGAAGACAAGACTTAGTGACAGAATCTTTAAAAAATGAACAGACCACTGCCCACAACCTAAATCTACTTGTTATCCTCATTGTCCCATCTGCTGACATAAATGAATTATTAAAGACCACATTGACAGCTCCAAGTTTGTAACACGTTTATCTTTATCAGAAGAAACTAGAATGGATTGTTTTGACACCACATTTGAAGAAAACATTTTATGGTTAGCTGTCTCTTTGTTTGTCCATAACACCTTTAAGAGAAGAAAGAAACAAGAACAGTTTGGTGAGAGCTGGGATAAGCAGAGCATATGGAATCCGCTATTTAAAGAACAAGAATGACCACACCAGCCGAAGCCACCCTGATTGCCAGCCGCTGTTCGGCTCTGTGTACAAAGATCACACTTATGACCAACAAGAGGTGGCCCCTTCAACCCAGCCCGATCAGCAAAGGAGAAGAGAACATCTCATGCTCACTTCAAATACCTGCCATCGCACAGAAACAGACAAACACCGATGATGAAGACACTTCAGAGAGACGAAGCCCACAACACTGAGATAGACTGATTTGATCTCCGAAAAAAATTTATCAATATCAAAACAATGAAAAACAAGACAGAGAGGATACAACATTTAATGTGGAAATACACACCAAAAGGGTATCCCAAACACTATCCACACCGAAGACATGAACATTATCAGTTATTAATTTTATCAACTCAACTGAGATTAATTGATTAAATATTTTTCCTCAATAATTACAAAAATTAATGAGCTCTGACAAACAGTTTACTTCCACTGTCATTTAAACTCAAAGAACCTTTTCAATAATCTTTGAAAAGACCATATGGATCTTCATCATGACATATGACATCGCTAAAATTCAACGCTATACAACGTTGATATATTTGGCAAATTTAACCTAAATGGTTAATGCCGAGATAAGTTGTCTGATTCATACAGTCCTGACGACTGTCAAACCACAGAAAAAGTCCTACTACTTAATAGTAACTGTTTTTACTGACTTAGAGTGCTCTCACATTGTCACACATTGAGATAACTGAACAAGATTTGAATCACATAACTAATAGAATAGATTTTAAATGGAGAATAGACAAGAGAGATGTACTTTACCACAAACAACAAGAAGCAGAACTGAAGATTGATCACTTCTGATACAGATGAGGTAGATCCACTTTGATTAGACATTGAGAATTCACAACGATGAACCCAATAACTGATCGAATTTAAAAACAAAGAAGAGATATTTATTGTATAATAATAATGACGAAAAATTATAAATAAATCATCATTAGTAATCCAACATGATTTATGATTACCAAATAACTCAATCAAGTTTTGATTGAAAAAATGGTGGGAACATCTGTTCTAATGTCCAATGATACCAACGTAGAAATTAACATATTCACTATCATGAATATAAATCCTATTTTAAGTTGAATGAATAGACGAAGAAAAATCCTACGTTCGCAAGTCAAGATTTCATCAATTAGAGTTTGATTTCCATAACCTATCATCCTCTTCCTCTATAAACACTTTAACCTTTATTATAACTCTTATCGACATTTAGAAAAGTTTAATATTTATATGTTTTTCCATTATTTTTTCAAACCAACTGATAGTAGCATATCACCCAGGAGATATTGATTTGATTAACTGAAACCAAGTCAAAATTAACCTTTACTGATTCTAGAGTCCAACTGTGAAGAACTTGACCTGAGTGATTTTATACTGCAACCGGTATTGGAGTCAGCCGTCTGTTGATTCAGTCAACACATACCGAGCCAAAGTCTACAGTGTTGCAGAATCAGAAGGTCAAGACCTCATATATAATGATAAATGCTCCAAGAATTAATAAAGAGGAGT